>JADLZL010002902.1:0-53103 GCA_015844335.1 Chrysopogon serrulatus
GCTCCGCTGAATAATTAAGGAGATGATGTGCACGTTGATGTCTTCTGTCTATGAGGTGAGGGCGTCCATTAATCTGGGGCTACACTACAAGAAACAGACTGGCTGAAAGCGTAGTTCTATAAGATCCACATTCACATTTACCACGGGGGTGCGCTGCACCTTGTTGATCTATCAAACGCGTGGCATTCAACAAGAAGGTACTTTTTATAGGCCTTGTTCAGATTCACCTACTTTTGTAAATTTTTTCACTCTTTCTCCATCACATCAATTTGTACCCGCATGCATGAAGTATTAAATATAAGTAAAAAATAACTAATTACACAGTTTAGTTGTAAATCACGAGATGAATCTTTTGAGACTAGTTGGTCCACGATTGGATAATATTTGCTAAATAAAACAAAAATGCTACTATTCATCGGATGCAAGAAACTTGCAATCCAAACAAGGCCATACTTTGCCCTCCATGTGAATTGTGCGGAATATTTTTTAGCACCACGGAGACTATGCTGGTAATAATGAACCAGCGTGTGGTCATATTAAATACACACCTCATTTTAAAATTTAATGGCGTGGCTTGACCCAAAACGGCCTTTAGACTTGTATTTTAGAGATATATTTCTAGCAACAAGATCATGATCGCACATGATATATATTGCTTTGAAACATAAATCCAGTTATTGTACGGCAAAAGCTTAGTACATCGTAGTATATGACTAATTAATACTGCAGTTGAAAAGTGCCAGGTTTGAAAATTGCTAAAGTACAGAGGCGCTTTACTATTATTATAAACAAAAAAATGGAGGGAGAAACATGTGTATCCATTTTAAATACATGCGTGCATTTTAGCAGCTTGCTTTGTATATATATTCTACAGTGTGTGTGTGTGTTTGTTTGTTTGTCAGAACACGCGTTTTGCACTTTTGTTCCCTTGCAGCTCGCAAGAACCAACATGGAAGAAGGGAAGCACAGTAGTGGCAGTACGCGCTGTCGATCGGAAGCTTGGAAACACGTGACCTAATTGGCGCCTTGAGCAGCATCCTTTGGGGGCGGCTCCATTCCCGTTCCCGCCGTGCTGCTGGGTTGGGTGTTGCCGTGTTGGGTCCGCGCCGCTGCCTGGAAGGGCGCAACGCGCAGTTTGGTGCCGGTTCAGATCGGCGGTGCCGGCCGTGCGTACTACGTGTGTCTGGGCCGCGCGACCGCAACCAAACCCACGTACTACGTTCAGGTAGCAGGAAGCAGGAACGCAGGATCATGAATTAACTACGCTCTTCTCCAATCTGCTGCGGCCTTTAGCTTTGCTCCGATCATCGATTCATCATCAGCAAAGCCAATCATCACCTTGCTTTATTTTGTCGAACCGCTAGCAGTGATCATCAAAAACTCTGCCGTAGGTATCTCTGTCTGATCGAGTCGATCTATCGCCGTTGTTGGTTTCATCGTCAGCCGCGGCGGACGACGACGACGCAACAGCTGATGCCCCTGATCACTAGCTTTCGCAGAATTCACAGGTCCAGCCGCTCGCACGCGCGGGGTCGCGGGAGTCTCGCTCTCTTATCATGCTCACGCAGTCACGCTCTATCCCTCCTAAAGTCCTACTCCTACTTTAGGACTAAAGTTTAGTCCTATTTAGTTCCTAAATTACCAAATATCTCTTGCTTTTAGATATCCTAAATTACGGCAATGAGGTGTCTCAGGACGCTCTCGGCTCCAACTTTCCCCCACCACAGCCGCTGGAGCTGGGTACCGTGATCCGGTTCGGGGATCTCGAGTTCGTTTCTCTGGGCACCTAGTACGACATGGAGCTCCTTCCACCCAGGGCCTTGGAGTCCCCCGACGAGGCTCCCGCGGCCCCATCACGGGCCCGGCACAAGAGGCACCGCAGCGCACGTGCCCGCCACGCTCGGCAGGGCGTTGCGCCACCGGGGATCTCGAGGAGGACCTGGCCGCGCAGCATCTGGGCGATGGAGGTCGCCCTAATGCCTCGCAACCAGCCGCGCTGCCCCTTCCTTTCGGCCTCACCAACGCCGCCGCCACGTACGCTTCGACGAGCTCCACCAGCTTGGGGGTCTACAACGAGCTCCCTGGACATCAGCCGCGCTGCGGCCGCGACCTGGTCGAGCCCGCGCCAGTCTCGTCTTACCCTGACACCAGGGAGTCATGGACTGGATGGGCTGGCATGAATCTCCCCGGGTCCCACAACTCCGGCGCATTGCAGCGCTACCTGGAGGCCACCGAGTCTCGTTGGTTCATCCCTGCGCACGCGTTCTACTTCGGGTATCCAGACCCGAACGAGCCCGACGACGTGTACAACCCAACTCGTGGATGCTTTCACGTGGAGAGCGACGACCTCGGCGACGGCGGTAATGGGGACGACGACGGCAACCGGGACCGCGACCCCAGGCACGCCGCAAGGCTAGCCCCGGAGGGCGCAACACCTCGAGACCCGGCACGTCCCGGCCTATGGGCGAGGAGCGGCGAACTCGACGGCGCATGGGTCCCCCGAGGACCGGCGATCCGGCGGCCACCCCTCAGGGGCCACGGCACCCTACTATCGAGCAAATCCGGGAGCTCGGGGAAAAAGCTCGAGCTGCGACCGTCTTCTGCTACGGCAAAAGATAGACGCGTTCGGCGTGGCGCCGCGCGCGCGTAACTCGAGCCCCATTGCGCGGCAGCACGCCCGCTCAAGCGGGAGGATCATCAACGGCGAGGGGGGGGAACATCCCCCATCTTCAGTAGCGCAAGCGTAACGTCGCAGCCACGGCCCTTCACCTTCCGGGCGATGCGAGCCATCCACCCCGGAGGGGCGACGGATTCGAGATGAGATGCGGGGCTACATCGAGACCGCTGCAGTCCAGCAGGCCGAAAGCTCAGCCTTATGCCTTCGGGTGCAGAGGGACGAGGAAGCCGAGGTCCGTCCTCGGAATGAGCGAGAAGCCTCGGTCCATCAGGATCCGTCGCGAAGGCCGGTCCGCGAACGCATTCAGGATAACCGCGGCGGCCTCGGCGACGGCGGCGCGGCGCGCGTCATCAACAATGCCGCGAGGAAGCCGAGATGCGGGCGGACGCGACCGCCCGGCCGCGAGAGGCGGTAGGCACGGCGGCGGCGAGGACCCGCGATGAGGCCGATCCCCGGGGCCGTGCCTTCGGCGAGAGATCCGCAACGCCGGTTCCCTTTCGGTTCCGCCCGGCCCGGCCAACCTCACCAAGTACTCGGGAGAAACGAACCCCGAGGTGTGGCTCAACGACTACCGTCTAGCATGCCAGGTGGGCGGCGCGGACGACGACAGGCTCATTATTCGCAACCTTCCGCTTCACCTAGGCGATTCGGCGCGAGCTTGGCTGGAACATCTCCCCGCCCGCACGATCCGCGACTGGACCGATCTGGTCAAGGTTTTCGTAGGGAAATTCCAGGGCACATACGTGCGCACCTGGGGAACTCGTGGGATCTCCGTAGCTGCGCGCGAGAAGTCCGGACGAGTGCTGCGGGATTTTATCCGGCGCTTCTCGAAGAAGTGCACCGAACTGCCTTAACGTAGCCGGCAACCGGCACCTTGATCTTAACGCCCGTCGGGGCCGCGCCCGAAGGCAGGGGTCTCGGGCGCTCCGTCGTCCTCGCCCCTTCATCGGGCGTTCAGCCCCGTCACCGGATCTACTTCCCCGACGCCTCGGGCCGCCTCGGGGCGGAGCTGATCCGCTCCCGCTCGGGCTCACCGGACGCGGGTTGGCCTCGGAGGGGCTGTGTCTCTCGCCGAAGTCACGCCTTCGGCCGTCCCCACCCCCCACCGCTCGGGCGGGGGTGGCCTCGGTAGCTCTTTTCCCCCCCACGGCATTCCACCTCCCCTCGGGGATGTCGCTGCCTCGACCTCACCGCGCAGCCTCGGCTCGGACAAAGCCGAGGCCGAACCCTCTGCGGCGGACTCCTCCGCCACCTGCGCTCGCTGCGCGCTACCAGAAGACTGGGGATGCGACGCCTCTCTTGGCGCCGCCATCCCCAGGAAGCTGTACAGGTCATCGTCGTGCAACTCGTCATCGTCGTCGTCATCGTCATCGTCACCGCCGTCGGTGGTGTCCGACGTCATCTTCTCCCGCGGAAGTCCCTCCTGCTCCTGGCGGCGCCGGCGCTTCGCCAGGTTTTCTCTCTCCCGCTGCTTGCGGACGTTCCTCTCCCTCCGGCTCTCCTTCTTCTTCTTCCTCGCCTCCGCGTAGGCCCTGTTGGCCTTTTTCTCCGCGGAGATGGGGGCTTGGACGCTGTCAGCCTCCCGGCGAGCCCCTACGGAGACAAAAGCAAGGATAAAGACCAAAGAAGGGCACGGGGAACACGTATCAGACACAGGTATGAGCCTTACCACATGGAGGTACCCCTTCTCAGGCCGCATCACGACCTTGTACACCAGGACGGGGTCCGCCGCTGCCGCCTTGTTCGTCCGCTCGAGGATCTCTTTGTTGTCGAGGTCCTCGGGCACCATCCTGGTGCCCTCCCAGGCGTTGCCGTCCCTCATGTCGTACAGGGAGTACCGCCTCGACATAAGAGGCAGCACCCGCCGCTTGTGGAAACCGGCGATCACCACCGACGCATCCAACCCCGCCTGGGTCAGATGTTTCAAGGCGGCCAGCACCTTCCTCAACGGGGTCACCTTCTCTGGGATCAACTCCTTCTTCCACAACGGCGGCTCTACGTCAATTGACTTCCTGGTGTAGGCCGGGAGGTGGTTGTAGTCGTTGCGGAGGTAGAACCACTTCTTTGTGCCCGGCCCGCGGTTGGAGGGGCCGCGAGCTTCACCCGGGATGTAGGCTTGCCGGGGGCGGGCCCGCAGCTGCAGCGTGCAGCTCTTGGCCCGGACGACCAGCCTCCTCCTCTTCTCCTTCTCCGTCCCCTTGGGAGCCTTCAAGAAGAGGGCGGCCTCAAAGAAGTAGAGCCAGAGATCCCAATGGGCCTCAACTCCAAGGTACCCCTCACACAGGGCGACGAACACCGCCGCCTGCGTGATCGAGTTGGGGGCAAGGTTGTGCAGCTCCAGGCCGTAGTACTCCAGGAGCGCCCGCAGGAATCGGCCCACCGGCATGCCGAACCCGCGCTCGTGGAACGCCGTGAGCTCACGACGTACCCTTCCGGCGGCATCGGGAACCGGTGCTCGGGCGGCAGCATGATCCACTCCGGCATCGAAACGGCGGAGCGGGGGCAGAGAAGACCCTTCTCCACCAGCGTCGTCGGCTCGGCCTCCGTGACCGAGCACATCTCCCGATCCCTCCGTGGCCGATGATGTCAACCCTTGGCGCCATCGAGAAGAAGGCCTGGACTGAACGGGCGGCACGGCGGGGGTTTTTTTCTCCCTCTATTCTCCCTCCTCTCTCGGAGGCGCTCGAGCGACTCCTAGCTGTGGTGAAGGCAAGAGCAGAGGCAATGGCTAGGAAGGCGAGAGGAGGGCCAGCACTACCACCGCCCAGGTATTTATACCCGGCTAAACCCTAGTCCGTTCACCTTCCTGCACTTAATGCGTATCTATCCCGATTTTCCTACTCGATTGCGCTTCACGCGGAGTCCAGGCGCCTGCGCACCGGCGGCCGCGGCCACCCAGTCGGAAAACGTACATACATTGCGGGGTTCATCCTCCACAGGAGGATCCCGGCTCCGCGAGTCGTGGCGCGTAACCGGCGTGGCGGCAGTGGTAGCGCGGCGGTACACCCCACCCGTCCGTCCCACAGGGGACCCGCGCGCGCAGCGCGCGGTGCGTCAACCGCCTTGGGCGTAGGGCCCACCACTTACTCCTGCAGCGAGCGCCGCCCACGGCGGACGGCCGCCCGAGAAGGGCGGCTCAAAAGGCGCACCCACGTCCCCGTTATGGGACAAACTATAGGCTTTCTTCCCAGTAAAGGAACCCGGCAGCGGCCCGTTCTGATCCGTAGGTACGAAGGCTGGCCCACCGGTGGGTTCGGACGGCCACCTCGGGCCACGAGTCGGGGATGGCTCGGGCGGTCTCATACTGACCTATCCACGTGCAAGCGAGGACCGTCCCCCGCCCGTGTCCGAGAGGCCGAGGCGCCCCGAGTTAGGGGGATCCAGCGTGGGAGTGCACCGAGCCCTCGGGACCGCGGCGGGACAGGACCGGGCTCCGCCTTAGAGACACCTTATAGGCTCTAATGGAATACGCCTTTGGGCCCAACCGACCCCTAACGAACGGGGCACGGGCGTTCCACTTGGACCTACCCATTAACAGCTCACCGGATCTAACCATGTTCGACACCTTCGACGGCAGCATGGCAAAATCCACCCTCCGCCCTGCGGAAGGGATGCTGAGGTGCGGACAAAACTAACGACCAAGTACTGCTCGGCCGTCCCACACCAGGATGGGGCTCGGGGGCTTCCCCGGCGCAGAGGCTGAGGTTGGGAAACGTTATCGAACTCGCCGAACTCCTAGACGAGCCGACAGGCCCGGAGGCTCGGCAAACGGTAGGAACACTCCCACCAAAACACGCGTAAACCCTCGGAGGAGTGCCCACACTCCTCCAAGGCCTCGGGGGCTACACCCGGTGTGGCAGAACCTTCTAAATTATATGGCCCACAAGCACCTGACATTGTCTCCAAGACCTCTATCGGCTATGCTTGTACACCACATAACCTAGATTGTTCTGTCGGGTGGATCCCCGATAAACACGATTCCTCCAGGATCGATACTTACAGAGACATCACAGTATTACAACAGTTTTTATACACAAATACCGGAGTAGCGGAAGACTTACAATAACTTAATTTACAAACCATTTGATAAACTTATACAAACCCAGTGTATCGTTATTACAAATAGCGAAAGTATCAATACTTAACCTTATTGCAATCACACAACAAAAGTGCCCTGCCCAGAAGAGCTCTGGCGAAGGGCGGACGCTCACGGCGGCAGCAGATGACCAGAGAGGAGGAAGACGACCCCGTGTGCACGACTTCGACGATGTCAAGAGCTCCGATTGGGTCCGGCAAGTACGCAAGGATGTTTCGGAGTTGCTGGCAAGGTATTGGAGACGACGGTGGGCAAGTGGCGCCTTAATTTGCGAGAGGCAAGCTGCTTGGCGGCCGGCGGTGACAGTGGGAAGGAAAAGAGGAAATCGGCGGCCGTCACTGGGTTTTATTGGACAAGCACGGTGCGGTGAGGTGGCCAGCAACTTCATGAAGGCGTGGAGGTGGACAGCGGCGCGTGAAACCCGCGGAAGGCGTGGGAACGGCCACGGCGGCGCCGGTGAGTCAGCCGGCATGGGCACCCCCCTGTTCATGCATTGTAGCAGTGCCACCTTTTCCTTTTATTTTTAAAATTATTTTCAAAAATTGAACTGTACATAAAAATATTCCAAAATACAGATTGCTCAAAATTTTGTGCTCTACAACTTTCATTAAAGGAGTTTGGTCAGATTCAAAATGGTTTTTGAATTTAAATTTCAAATTTGAAAAGAGAGTAAAACCCTAACCTGAAGGAATTCAAAACTACTTTTAAATTTTGAATAAAGGATGAAAATCTCCCAAAATAAAAGTTGTTCCATTTCTCAAGATCTACAACTTTCATTTATAAAGTTTTTCATGAAACCAAATACTTTTGAATTGGAGTTTAAAAATCAAAAGGGGATATTTTCCAATTTAAAGAACTTTTTGAAATTACTTCAAATTTTATTCAAAAACTTGAAAACTTTATATACCAAAGTTGTAGATCTCAAAGAGATGTACAAACTATATTTTTAGAGTTTTCCCTAATTTTGAATATTTTGAGATGAAATTGAAAAGGGGGCAGTTTCACTTTGAATTTCAAGCTTTTGAAAAGGATTTTCAAATTGAATATTTGGGCAATTAATTAGTGATGTTGTGACACTTTTCAAAACCCAACCAATGACATATTTTCAAAGTACAAAGTTCATACTTTGAAATGGTGTCAATGGTTAGCAACTCTTATTTAGAGAATTAATTATGGTTAGCTCATCAAAATTGAAAATGAAATTCAATTTCCAACACTTAGCCACTTGAGCTAGGGTTTGGGATTTGAATTTCAATTTCAAATTTAATTCTTCATTGCACCTCATTTGATTTATAAAACATGTTTGGGGTGTGAGTTAAGGTTAGCCAAACACTTGCAAACATCAAGGTTGATTTTAATTGATTGCTTTTTATAAATAAAAGTAGACATGCGAGTAGAATTTGAATGGTAAACACATACACATGTGATATAAAAGAGCTCAAACAACCCTAGAATTAATTAAACTCATTTTAATTGTTCACATTAGAGTTCTCTAATTATAAATGCTTATGCAATGATGATGATGATATGGCAGGTTTAGGTTAACGTAACACCGGAGGTGTTACATTATATTCCTTTAAAAGGAATCTCGTCCCGAGATTCAAAGCTTAGGGCTAAGTAATGGAAAAGGAAATGTATCAAGTAGACACATGTTACATGGTTTCATAAGGGAGGGAGAAGGGTTCATATTACAAGTCTCATCTTTTTGGAAAGTCGCAGTTCTTAGAAACGAACCGTGACTTAAGAGAAGAAAGGAAGAAACTCCGGAAAGTACTCATTCAAGAACTCCTTAGACTCCTAGGTTGCTTCATCCTCCGAGTGTTGATCCCACTGGACCTTATAAAATCTTCTTGTTTGCCTGCGGGTAACTCAATCCTTACGATCAAGAATTTTGACCGGATATTCGGCACATGTCAGGTCAGGCTCAAGTCTGACACCTTCAATGTCAACAATTTCGTCGGGTACTCGCAAACACTTTTTTAGTTGGGATACATGGAACACATTGTGTACAAAAGATAATTGCTCAGGTAGATTCAATCGATAGGCAACCTTTCCACACTGTTCAATAATTTGAAATGGACCGATGTATCGAGGTGCCAACTTTCCTTTGACCCCAAAATGATCCACACCCTTCATGGGTGATACTTTCAAGTACACAAAATCTCCAACCTTAAACGCTAAGGGCCGACGACGGCGGTCCGCATAGCTTTTCATGCGGATTGGGCTGGGCTCTTTTCAGATTTGCTTGAATTTGTCTGATTTTATCTTCGGTTTCTTTAACTAAATCAACTCCATAGAACCATCTTTCTCCTGGTTCAGACCAATTGAGGGGAGTACGACATCGGTGGCCATATAAAGCTTTAAATGGTGTCATTTTGATACTCTCTTGATAGCTATTGTTATAAGCAAACTCTGCTAATGGCAAACAGTCATCCCATGCGGAAGAATAAGTCAGTACACAAGACCTTAACATATCTTCTAGAATATGATTTACCCTTTCAGTCTGCCCTCCAATTTGCGGATGATAAGCAGTACTGTATAACAAATTAGTACCCAGGGTCTCATGGAATTTCTGCCAGAATTTAGCAATAAACTGTGTACCCCTATCTGTGATAATAGACTTGGGTACCCCATGCAAACACATGATTCAATCTATATATAACTGAGCATATTGAGGTGCTCGGTAAACATTCTTCACTGGGATAAAATGGGCCGACTTAGTCAAACGATCAACAATAACCCATATAGAATCATAGCCTCTGGCTGTTCTAGGCAAACCAACAATAAAGTCCATACTGATATCTTCCCACTTTCATGCGGAAATGGTAAAGGTTGCAACATTCCGGCAGTCTTCAGATGCATAGCTTTGACTTTCTAACAAGTATCACACTTTGCAACATATCGAGCTATCTCAATTTTTTATTTTGGTCCACGGAATCTACGTCTCAGGTCATGATACATCTTATTGCTACCTGGATGAATTGAGAATCTGGTTAAGTGAGCTTCATCAAGAATCAACTGTCGAGCTCGGGGAACTTTTGGAACGACCAAACGATTCTTGAACCATAAGACATTATTATCATCAAGACGAAAACAAGATGCTTGCCCTGATCAAACCTTTTCTCTAATATGCTTGAGACCTTTGCTTTCTTGCTGAGCTGCAATAATCTACTCTTGAATAGAAGAGTGTACTATGATATCATTCGGGCTACCCTAAGAAATCATATCAATATTCAACCTTTCTAACTCTTGACACAAACTCGGATTCATTGGTGTGACAGCAAGACAATTGCACTGATTCTTTCGACTAAGAGCATCAGCAACCACATTGGCTTTGCCAGGATGATAATGTACTTCAAGATCATAGTCTTTGATTAATTCAAGCCATCTTCTCTGCCTCATATTCAACTCAGACTGTTTGGATCCAAAATATTTTGAAGTTTTGAAAAGTAATACCGTGAGTATCTTTGTAAGTACCACTCTGATACCCTTTATGGCAGAACCTTCTAAATTATATGGCCCACAAGCACCTGACATTGTCTCCAAGACCTCTATCAGCTATGCTTGTACACCACATAACCTAGATTGTTCCGTCGGGTGGATCCCCGATAAACCACGATTCCTCCAGGATCGATACTTATAGAGACATCACAAAGTATTACAACAGTTTTCATACACAAATACCAGAGTAGCGGAAGACTTACAATAACTTAATTTACAAACCATTTGATAAACTTATACAAACCAGTGTATCGTTATTACAAACAGCGGAAGTATCATTACTCAACCTTATTGCAATCACACAACAAAAGTGCCCTACCCAAAGGCCACACAACCTATTCCTCAGCAGATTCTTCCTCGATCACCGTCATGCAACAAGGGCCGTAGCACACTTGTTCACCGGTTCACCCCGCAATGAGGGGTTCAACAAACCCTGAGTACAAAAAGTACTCCGTAAGACTTACCCGACTAAAAATTAGGGAGAAGACTCAGGAATGCTGGCTAATAGGAATCAAGGTGAGACTTTAGCAAGATTAAAAGACACCTTTTGCAAAAAGAGACTAAGCCAATCCTTATGTAACAATCACTTGTCAAGCATGTAACGAATTCAAAACTTTCCAGTCTTACAACTTTCATCATTACTACGATGCTGGTGCAAGGATCAAGTCTCCCATATCATGGAGCAACGACGATTCGAATCGCTTAATATACCCAGCTGGGGCTTCCTAGCCACACGATGTATGCAGGACTAAACATCTTACATACATCAACTCACGCTTGTATTTCTCCCTGCCAGAACGGGTCCTAGCCATGAGAGTACAGTACACCATCTCCCTATGCCGTCTGTACGTCGACAGTGCGCTCATAGTGTGGGTACACGCTACTTCCCGTCCCGGTGTCCGTCCTCGTCAGGGATGGTACAAGGGAGCTTACCGCCATTAGCATGCGACTAGTACTATCCAATAACCTCATGATCCAAGGGCCAAGGCAACGAACGGTGCTTAACCGACTCACAAGTGGACGACACTACACCAGGGCTCTAGCCCATCCTGGTGCAAGTCACTCCACCCGGTCTCGATTTACTCATCATCATGCTCTTGTAGTGTATCCTTGACCCCGTCGGAACAAGGATAAACAATA
This sequence comes from Chrysopogon serrulatus, assembly GCA_015844335.1. Lineage (NCBI taxonomy): Eukaryota > Viridiplantae > Streptophyta > Magnoliopsida > Poales > Poaceae > Chrysopogon > Chrysopogon serrulatus. The sequence continues at coordinate 11,415 of JADLZL010002902.1, forward strand.
AACAACATTAGGTTTTCGTAACTTCTCTTCAGAGGGTATTGCTATCACACTTTTGAAAATAATTTCTCAAAACCCTACACTAGTAGCAAGACTAAGCGTATACTAAGTATTTCGAAATCAAAACAGGTATTCAGGATAATATATCAAGGTACGGTAAATGCATCAAAGTAGAATATCACACAACTCCTAATACCTAATGCATCATATCAGGAACATAAAATATAAAGCTTTTTGAAATATAAGGAACTGTTTAAATGCATCCGGGGCTTGCCTTTGGGGCATGACGAAGTGAGGTTCCACTACACAAGTACCAAGATCGGATCCCGCCTCCTCACGATGATCACCTTCCTCAAGAACGGGGAGTTGGATCAATTCCTTCCTCAGTCCGAAACTGACTACACGACAAAGATGCATGATTACAATGCAGCAAATAAAAGAGCATGCGATAATGATGCAACGATAACTAATCTATCTTGAGTACAACTTTCCTTCATGGTATAGTTGCACTAAGGAAGTATAACTAACGTCGACGACGACGGACTAACGATACGCAATCAATATGAAATGCCGAAGGTCATTAGGGTTAATGACCTAGGGTCATCACTTAATCCCAAAATCAAGCAACACTAATAGTGATTAAGGTTAATTACTAATTTATTAACCATTTTCACAGTTGTTGAAAGCCACTAATTAACTTGCTAATTGGAGATTAATTAAACCTTGATTAATCAAGGTATTAATTAAGCATAATATAAAAATTAGTCAAAACAGGATCAAACTCCATAATTAAGATCATCATCATTTAACTAGCACACAAAACAAATTTCATAACTTTTAGACTAATATTTTAATTACTAAAAATCATGGAAGTTGCATTTATTAATTAAAGGAGCAAACTATAGTACAAACAAAAGTTCTTGAAAAATCATGGTTAGTATTTTTATGGTGCGAGCATAATACAGAGAACACATATATATTTTTGTTGCATTTTTATCTGCCCAAATAAAATTATAACAAAAAGATGAAAATCATGCTTGGAAAAAATCAAATTGGAAAAAGGAAAACATTTTTCTCTCCTCACAGGCTCACTGTATGCGGCCCACCGGCCAGACACAGCGCGGCGCACGGCCCGCCCGGCCCGACGCCCGCGTGCCCGCTCTCTTCTCTCTCTCGGACCGGCAGGCGGCCCAGCGTGTCGGTGCCTTCCTCTTCCTCCCTCCCGCTCTGCTTCCTACGGGGAAACGGTGGCGGCGGCCGGCGATAGTTTCGCCAACGAGCGGTGCTTCCGACGCAAACCAACTTCACCGGGCGGACTCCTCCCGTCCTACCGCACCCAACGAGCTACTTGCTCGACCCCGTCGACCACGAAGAGTACTGCACCGTGCCCACGGCGTTCGATGGCGTCGGCTGAATATGGGCCGAGCTCCCCCGTGCACCTCCGTGGAACGAGGCACGGTAACAAACTCAGCATCTCCACGTGAACTCAACTCACCCCAAAAACGATACCCCGTGACCTTAGACACGCACGGTGGCGATCACGACGCGAGTGACACGGCGGAGCTCGTCGGAGCGAGGCCGTTCCGGCTGAACTACGACAAACTAAACGAAACCAACACCCTGAGCGTACTCAGAGGCTCACCGTGACTTCAAAAAAAGGAGCGGAAGGGCTGGGAGTGGTCGGAGCAAGATCGACGGCGGTGGCGGTGGCTGTGGTGGTGCGAACGCGACGGCGAGGAGGTGTTCGGCGGGCTCGGTGCTCATTTGCGGAAACCAAGAAGCGAACACGGTCGGTGAGTCAAGGTGTTGACATTTACTACCATCATTACTAAAAAAACAGAGATAAATCCTACCCCTAGCAACAACGCCTTTAAATGTTTGGTATATAATTAACTTATCATTAGCAACTAGCCACTTATTTATTACTAACATTCCTAAGCATGAATTAAGTTGTCATCCTCAATTATAATGCTAATGAATAACTATAGATTTACATATATTCAATATGACTAGGCAGAAATAAAAGATATGAATATAATATGAATGTGAACTAAAATAGGTTCTCGCAAGCGGACAGATAATTATATCGTTGTAGCATTTTACCTAGGGAGTTATACCGGGTTGTCGATTTATATTGATACCCTTTGGGGAAGGTCTATATGTAGGACTTATAACTATAACTTACACTATTAATGTGAAAGATAAACCATAACTAGAATCCTACTCATAACAAGGATAAGTCACGTGATAAAAGATATATAATAGATAATAATGATCGGTCATCATAAATAGATAAACATCGAGCTCTTCTAGTCATAGTAATAGCTAGCCAATGGATAAAATCAGGAATAAATCTTCGAGGTAATTCAATAACTACGTCAATGAATAACTCTAATTAGTGCAATTACATCTAGCAATCATTGTTAAGTTAATTCTACATCATAATCACATGTAAAGAGGCATCAACTAATGAGGGTATTAAGACACAAGGGTCACCTCCTTCGCGGCCGTGCCCATGCTAGTCCCTAAATGCGGAGGGTGGACTACGAGGAGGAACCAAACATTTGTCACTTGCGCGGACTACCACACGCCCCCAAGACACGTCGGGGTGCACTCGCAGATAAACAAGATATCTAGACACCACGTCTACATATTGTCTACCATCTACTCAGCGGCCGCTTGGGTAAACGCTATACGAGCAATTACATGAATTCAATAAGATCAAACCAACTATCCTAAACATATAATCAAAGTAGACAATGAATATTACAATTAAGAATATATAAGAGATTAAGAACAATGTTGCCTGAATCATAATATTGAATACAATAAGAGCATAGTACTAGAACTATACCGAACTCGCGCCCGACAGACGCCCGGGCTCGGGATCCCGAAGAAGAACTAGAACTCTTCTACTTCTAATCTAACTAGGCTAAAGCTATGAACTAAAAAGAGGCTCGATGAACTAGAGAAGGCTCTTGATGGATTGATCTTCAAATGACTTGATGCCCCAAGAGGGGGTGCGCCCCTTTATTTATAGCCCGGTGGGATCGACGTGCGCCCGTAGGATCAAACCGACCTAACCAATGGCCAAGATGCATCGGGAGGCGGTGGAGGAAGCTTCCGAAGGGGAGGCAAACCCCAGGGGCCCGGCCAGGGAGGGGGCCGGCCGGCCCCACTGGCAGGGTCTTGGCCCCCGGTTGCTTCCGGTGTCTTCTGGATCCTTCCCACGTCCCGTTTGTGATATTTCCATGGCGGATAAGTTTCGTGGTAAATATGCACTTGAATCCCTCTTTTAAGCTTTTCTGGAATAATCCGTGGAAAATATAGAATATGCAAAACTCGTGAAAATTGTTAGTTAAAACCCTAGACTAGTGTGTAATCATGTATCCTTTTCATGTCTAAAGTTCTAATAAAAGTTGACGTTAACCACCGTCAACACAAGGCGAAGCTAGCAAGGTAATTGGTGGAGCTTGAGACGCTCAGAAGAGCTCTGGCGGAGGGCGGAGGCTCACGGCGGCAGCAGATGACTGGAGAGGAGAAAGACGACCCCGTGTGCACGACTCTGACGATGTCAAGGGCTCCGATTGGGTCCGGCAAGTGCGCAAGGATCTTTCGGAGTTGCTGGCAAGGTATTGGAGACGACGGTGGACAGTGGCGGGCGAATTTGCAGAGGCAAGCAACGGCGGCCGGCGGTGACAGTGGGAAGGAAAAGAGGAAATCGGCGGCCGTCACTGGGTTTTATAGGGCTAGCACGGTGCGGTGAGGTGGCCAGCAACTTCACAAAGGCGTGGAGGTGGACGGCGGCACGTGAAACCCGTGGAAACAACCACGGCGGTGCCGGTGAGTCAGCCGGCATGGGCACCCCCCCTGCTCATGCAATCATAGCGATTGCCACCTTTTCCTTTTATTTTCAAAATTATTTTTAAAAATTGAACTGTACACAAAAATATCCCAAAATATAGATTGCTTAAAACTTTGTGCTCTACAACTTTAATTAAAGGAGTTTGGTCAGATTCAAACTGGTTTTTGAATTTGAATTTTAAATTTGAAAAAGAGAAAACCCTAACTGAAGGAATTCAAAATTACTTTTAAATTTTGAATAAAAGATGAAAATCTCCCAAAATAAAAGTTGTTCCATTTCTCAAGATCTACAACTTTCATTTAGAAAGTTTTTCATGAAACCAAATACTTTTTTGAATTGGAGTTTAAAAATCAAAAGGGGATATTTTCCAATTTAAAGAACTTTTGAAATTACTTCAAATTTTATTCAAAAACTTGAAAAACTTTATATACTAAAGTTGTAGAGCTCAAAGAGATGTACAGACTGTATTTTTGGAGTTTTTCCTAATTTTGAATATTTTGAGATGAAATTGAAAAGGGGGCAGTTTCACTTTGAATTTCAAGCTTTTGAAAAGGATTTTCAAATTGAATCTTTGGGCAATTCATTAGTGATGTTGTGACACTTTTCAAACCCAACCAATAACATATTTTCAAAGTATAAAGTTCATACTTTGAAATGGTGCCAATGGTTAGCAACTCTTATCTAGAGAATTAATTATGGTTAGCTCATCAAAATTGAAAATGAAATTCAATTTCCAACACTTAGCCACTTGAGCTAGGGTTTGGGATTTGAATTCCAAATTCAAATTTAATTCTTTCTTGCACCTCATTTGATTTATAAAACATGTTTGGGGTGTGAGTCAAGGTTAGCCAAACACTTGCAAACATCAAGGTTGATTTTAATTGATTGCTTTTATAAACAAAAGTAGACATGTGAGTAGAATTTGAATGGTAAACACATACACATGTGATATAAAAGAGCTCAAACAACCCTAGAATTAATTAAACTCATTTTAATTGTTCACATTAGAGTTCTCTAATCATGAATGCTTATGCAATGATGATGATGACATGGCAGGTTTAGGTTAACGTAACACCAGAGGTGTTACACCCGGCGGGTGCGCTTGCGCGCCCCCACCGGAGAACATGGCTTCTGAGGCAAAAACACCCTGACGAACGAACTCGCACTCTCGCCAAACGCGTATAAGCCCTCGGAGGAGTGCTCACTCCTCCGAGGCCTCGAGGCTACACCCGCCGGTGCGCTTGCACGCACCCAGCGGAGAAAAGACCGAAATACCTAACAACGCCTCCCAGAAGTCCGGTTCAAAGCCACAACCTCCCGAACGAGTGCACCCACTCCTTCGAAGGTTCGGGGCTACTTGTCGGGTACCAAAACTAGGGCCCCCAAACAAGTCATATAAACCGGGCCCAACAAACACAAAACCGGGCCTCGCGCAAAGAAAACACGGCCCATCAAGGCCTAGGCGCTGCTCCCCGCCTCGTTCGAACCCTCCTCGCCGAAAGCCTCGGACGAGCTCCCACCTTCCGCCTCGCTCGAGCCCTCCCCGCTGAGGCCTCGGACGAACTCCCACCTTCCGACTCGCCCGAGCCCCTGCGCCTAGGCCTCGGACGGGATGCGCCGCACTCCTTGGTCAAACCAAGCCTCTGACTGGACGTATATCCGCCGCCCACCCCTCTACAGTTCTTGTCAGAGTGACGCTATCCCCTAGCAAGATAAGGGGGTTGTCCCATCACTGTTCGCGCCCACTGTTGGTAATTTTAACATCACTTCGTGTTAAGTTGTCATCCCTAACATGATGCCAAAAACCAAGGATCAAAATAAACTACACGCAATGACTCTTATAGAATATATCCGCAAGCGCACAGATAATCCTCCCATTGTAGCATTTCACCCGGGAAGTATTCCAAGTATCGTTTATTTATTTTATGCCAAAAGAATAAAGAAACACTTCTATTCATTTGGAGTAAGCAATTTATAAGGACTAAGAAGAATATAAATGTGCAGACCTATCATAGCCAACTACACTAATGCTTTAGCAATAAATAGTCAATAATATGATAAATGATAACTGAGTAAATGAGGTAAATGGTATTCCAGAGATAAATATAGAGACTCACTAGAGTAGTAAAACAATCTCGCGATCCGGCTAGAGTCAAGGAAACCTGTGTAACTACTAAATATAAAGTCTACAGCCTACGCCATATTACACATTCTCATCTATAGTATAACCAACTCGAAAAAAACATCATAAGGAGCATCAACTAATGAGGATTTTAAGACACAAGGGTCACCTCCTTCACGACCGTGCTCTCGCTAGTCCTACGTGCACGGGGGTGGACTACAGAGAAACCAATGTAGCCTGTCACCGCGCGGACTACCACACGCCCCAAGACATCGGGGTGCCTCCGTAGGTACACAATATATCTAGACACCACGTCTATATAATGCATACCACCTAACTCACTTGAGTACTGAATCAAGCACTTTACGATCATATGACAATAATCATCATCAATCATAACTATATCAAATATGCAACTAGAATAAACTAAGAACTGAATAAATAGTAATATAATAAAGTAGAGCAAAGTCATAATAAGATACAAGATAAAATTACCAATCTCCGCATCGAACAGATCTAGAATCCCGAGCGAAGCGCCCAACTCTACTTGAACCTTGCTAGACGCCTAAACTAAGAACTTGAAGAACTAGAGCTCTACTTCTAATCTCTCGAAACCCTAACTTCGTCTACTATTGACAAATAAAAAGGGGAGGAATGAATTGGTTCTCTTCAAGGGGGGTCCGCCTCTTTATCTATAGCCCGGTGGGATGAACGCGCCCGCAGATCAAACCGACTTAACCAAGGGCCAAGATGCACCGTGGGAGGCGGTGGAGAAAGCTTCCGAAGGGGGGAGGCCAAACCCTAGCCTCGTGGGGGGGCGGCGCCTTTGGTGGGGCCGGCGGCCCCACTGGTGTCTGCTGCGGGTCCCGCTGCTTCGGGTGTCTTCTAGATCCTTCCCGGTCCAGATGGCGATGTTTTTCGTCGCGGTTAAGTTTTGTGGAAAATATGCACTCTAATCCCTCTTTTAAGCTTTTCTGAATAATTCTCTGAAAAATAGACAATTCACCAAAACTCGTGGAATTTATCAGTAATAACCCCTATGTTTCTATTATTGGTTCTTTCCAAGTGATAGTTGATGGTATAAAATGCGTACTTAATGACCGTCAACACCCACGCTCAGGGTTTCATCATCCTCCACGGTGGTGGCCATGCCCACCACTGTGGGGCACTGTTTTGCCTACCTTATGTGACAGGTTAAATCCCCGAAGCCTCGGGGCACTGACTGCCACACCAAAGGCCATCATCCAGTGTCATCCTCCGTACGGGAGTCGGGTCAGGCGGAACACCGGTCAAACAACAGTCCCTCCCAGGTTTTTTGAACCCGGGATGGGCAGCGACTGCCCCGGTGACCGTCCTCCCCTGTGCCAACTACTCCACGTACGGTAGCAAGCTCCGAGGCCCTCCGAGCCTCGGATTCGAGATGAGTCAAAGCTACAGCGAGGTACAGGGCTCGGACATGGCGTCCATCGCCACTCCGTCAGCCTACACAGGGACAGATATCCTCTTCATCGCCAGGACTGGGGAAGTGACACCTCGCAGCTACGCCCATAACCAGCAGTGCCTGCCCATGACCAACAGTGCCGCCACCCATTCCGGGGCCTCGGCACAAGGAAGGCTGCCGGCTCCGAGGCCTCGGATCAGGGAAGGGATGCGCTCACGGCCCCTTCACATGCACAGGCACCCTTTGTAAACCCTATCCTCCCCTTACGGCTATAAAAGGAGAGGACAGGGGCCCTTAGCGGGCAAGCTCTCACCAGCACGATATTGGCACTCCCCTCAATCAACCACGAGACTTGAGACCAGCACCCTCTCTCAACCGCTTGTACACCCCTACCTACAAGCACCTCGGTGCAAGATAATACAAGTCATCCCCCCCCCACTAGACGTAGGGCCTTCTCTTGCCCGAACCAGTATAAACCCTTGTGTCCATCTTGCATACCTTCCGGAGTTGGTAGCACGCACCATAAATTTACTAGTTGGCGCTAGGACCGCCAGTTCTAGCACCGACATTTAGTTACTTTAGTTCATAAGTTTGAGACTAAAAGCTTAAGTTACGAGAGCACATGCCTCTTAATTCCTTTTATTAATTTCTACAACCAAATATGGTGGAACTAAAGTTTAATCTCTAAAGAAACCAAATAGGCCCTAGTTAGCGCAAGAATGCACCATCGTTTTGCCGGCCGCCAGCGAGTAATTGACGCACTCACCTATGCGCTCGGAGGAAGCAGAGAACGTCACGCGCCGCTTTCAGTCGTCTTCATGGTGGTCTCTCGTAGGCTTCCATTCGCCCAATCATGGTGCGCGTTTTGAATATGGCGCCGTCCCGCTCCCGTCCGGGTGGGGTTTATCTCATCTTCTGACGAAGAAATCAAAGACTGGCGGTAGGCCGTAGGCGGTACAGTGGGTACTAGTGCTGGCTCACGACTACTCCCTCCGTTTCAAAATAAGTGTCACCTTGGAATGCGTGCCACAAGTTTGACTTGATTTGTAGAAAATGTATGTAATATTTATATTTTCAAATAATTTTGTTAAAAAAACTAGATCCAAAGATCTTTCCGATGGTACTAATTATGATACTAATCGATGATATTTAATATTTATAAAAATTATCGACATTTGTTTCTTAGGAAGCGAAGCGACAGATATTCTGGAACGGAGGGAGCAGATGCGCGCAATTCAACCCGCAATGCTGCACATGACTGGCGCCTAATCTGTTTTCAAATCGCCCATAATTGCAGTGACAGCATGCATGATTGCAGTAAAGAAGTAGGAAACATCTTTGTTGTTTAATACTACTAAGTACAAATTTCTTGCAGGGCAGGCAGGAGGGAGTTCCCATGCATGTGGCTCTGACGTATACATAGTACTGTACATAGTAAGGGTGTTGTAATCCTCAATCTCTTTTGACTATGGTAAATTAGTCCATCAACACATACATCTAGTATAAATTACATTTTTAAAAAAAATAAGCTACAGAAATTCATATTTAATACCTAAAAAAAGTAAACATCTTTTCATGCTCTCTCTATTTGTGTTTATTTCTTTACACAAATATACATATAGATATTGTCGATTTTTTCCTGCCATCAATTAGTAAATTTGTAGCCGTGTTCGCTTGGACAATGGCTAAATACTTAGAGACTCAGATATTATACTAGTTCGACCAATTATGTCCTATGTCTAGTTGGAGTGTTCGTTCGTGTTAAACAGAATGTTCAAAGTTTGCAGTAGACTTATAAATAGGTGAGAGTCAGAACTTAAGAGCTAAGGAATCGATGGATTCGAAGTGCAGCAAAGAAGTAAAGGAAGCCCCTGCCTCATCTTATATAGCTGAGGGGGTTTCTTCAATGGAAGTATGAGTATGTTGCAATTTCTTAGGGCCTTTTTGACATGGTTTTATCTAATTTCGACTCTGTCTCTTTGATACAGTGTGTGTAGAGGAACTAGAGCCAATGAAGAAAAAAAAAAGTGGGTTCATCAACTCCAAATTCATTTTTAGAAACTAGATAAAAACAAACCCTTATTAGGCCACTCAAAACAATTAATAACTATGAGTTAGAGCCGGATCTAAGCTAGAGCTTCACCAAAACAAGACCTTATTATTAGACCACTCAAAACAATTAATAGTTATGAGTTTCTATCTATATGCAAAAGTGAACCTAAAATACTAAATCTCCTAGTTTTGGCATCAACACGAAGCTCGCTCGACGCCTTAGAAACCGAATCAAAGGGAGTATAATACAACTTCCTTATTAAGTCTCTGGCTAACTCTGTGTTCATGTCATTAGATAAAATTATATGCGACACTCATCTAATGTGCATGATATGATGTACAATTCAGACTTCTCTCCAGATTAAAGACTGCATTATTTCAATGTTATTGACTTGAACATTTGAGGGCATGCATTATGTGTGTAATTAACTAGTAATCATGCATTGTATTGAGGACTTAGCTACTCCTAGAAGCTTATATATCGTCAATTATGAGAGTTTGATGATATCTTCATGGACAACCTCAAACACGTAACTAATTAAAAGCTTAAACTGTCAAGGGGGAAAACAACCAGTTGAAGGCATCTCTCTCGTATATGATTAATTCGTGTAGTCATGTTCGTGTATGACCCGTTTGTAATGAACTATATACTATGTATGGTCAACATCTATCCTCTCTAATAATGGCTTTCTAATGATTGGTGATTTTATACTACATGCAATCTCAGCCTGTGAAGCCAAATCCTAATGGCAGCCAACCAACAAGTAGTACGTAAGGCGAAATTCTGAAACCACACAGCAAGTAACGTGTCGCCAAGCCGTTGAAGGCTGCACGGCTGCACCCGGACCGGCCAGGCCCCGGGAAGGAGCTAGCTACGAAAGAAGAATTATGTTAAATAATAATTGAGTAGATCTTCACGTTACAAGCATTCTGTAAACACTGTGTACATATATTCAAAAATGATTTTTATTTAAATTGTACTCTATCTTTATATAGCTTCAAATCTCAAATCCAAAATTTTACGATGCTTCAGATTGGTGACCAGACGGCAAACACTTGGCAAAAAGTCCTCGAGAACAGATGCCCAAGAACGACGACCAATAATCCTGTAGACGGAGTGAGAATAAAACTTCTTCTTTCTTATATCTTCCTCTTTTTTTCTGCCACCGAATTATAAGACTTTTCATATTAATTACTCTTTATATGATTTTCATGAATTTTATTATTTCTATTAATATTTTTAGAAAATTTTTGTTCACCAAATTTAGTCTTCACCGAAAATCCTGTCGATCACGTGCTCAGCTCGATCTTTAGCCGACCGGTTATGTATATCATTACATACTCCCTCCGTCCCTTTTTATTTGTCGCTTCGCTTCCCGAGACACAAATACCGGCAATTTTAATAAATAATAAATATCATCGATTAGTATCATAATTAATATCATCGAAAAGATCTTTAGATCTAGTTTTTTAACAAAATTATTTGGAGATATAAATATTATACGTATTTTCTTTAAATCAAGTTAAACTTGTGGCACGCATCCCACGGCGACAAATAAAAAGGGACGGAGGGAGTATATGCTGTCAATCAGCACTCATTAATTAAGATTCTTATTATAGGCGTTTAATAATTCAATTATTGTCCAATCTTGTATACTAGTATATGTTGCCGTGAGCCTGAGTTGATTAACGTAGGACGATTATTTGGCGTCTAGCGAACGCCTGACGCCCAATCTGACGCTCAATCATGCCATGCCGTGGGAGAGTAGTCCGCAAGTCCGAGGTCTATTATAGCTAGGAAGAAGATGCCAAATCATCAGCCACATTGCATCTCATTCCGTACGTCATCCGTGGTCTAATCCGTTGGTTTAGTGCCCTTTTCAGAGCTTGAACTAATTGCACAAAGAACGTCGTCGATCGATGTACGGTCTAGGACATGCCTTGTACACGTACGTACGCTGGTCCGAATAATGCTGCTGCTGCTGCTTGCATGCACATTCAGTGAATCTCAGTGCCATCGCGTCGATTGTCCTTCGGTGCAAAATGTAATCACAACGAGCCTATATATGTTTGCACGTAGGAGAGACACCTGCTCACGCTACTAGTCATTGTCTCAGCAAGGCCTCGATCGTTTGGTTTAGTGGACATCGAAAGAGATTCAAAGCGGCTAATCGCCCCAAGCGTCGTTCCTGCTGCCTTCACAGTGAGAATCTGGATGCGTTTGCAAACTTCGAATGTGACTCGGCCCTACGCGTTGGACTGAAACTAAATGCTCGAGCAATGTCCGTAACGCTAACATGCGTCCCATTATTTGGAGCGCACACAGTGGTCGTCACTATGATTCTGCTACTGACACAGCGGAATTTAGCAACCATTGCAAACCCGTCACCTAATTAGTGGTTGGATTGGACACTTCTCGATCGGACTCGATCACTACCAACCTCTCAATGATTCGGCTTATTCTACCCCCTAGAGCTGGCAATAATGCACATTTTTATTGTCATTATTAAGCGTGCGTTAACTTTAGGGCTCGATCGTCCATGCATGAGCAGAGGCCGGCCGGCCGGGCCATATATGCCGGAACGATGCCATGGACATCGAGATCAAGCCATCAATCAACTCACACCTGCTCTGCCACGTGCCCACGTACGTACGTCCCCTCTGTCGTCTTTGGTAGCACGGTCCGGTGCCGGTCCTTCGGCTTTCTCTAGTCTGTTTATTAAGAACAACAATCAGTCAACCACCAAGAGAAGAAGGACAGGCTGACAAAGAAACATAAAAGAAAGAATTCGCCTTCAGTGAGTGCAGAGTGTTCGTGGCTAATAAATCTTGTTGAGACCGCCGCGGATAAGACGCGTTGGGGCATCCAAACCGCCCGCGCCACCGGGTGAGTGGCGCGTAGCATGTACCGATGGGGCGGCGATGGCTAGCGCAAGACTTGGAAGCGGTCGTGGATAGCGATTTGGGGCTAGTAGGATGAGACTCCTGGGCGGGCGGCCATGTTCTCGGAAGAGAACGGAATGTGGAACAACAAAGACCAAGAACAAAGATATAATATAGCCTATTTTGGGACGGGCATCACAACACAAGTTCCATAGAGCCTATGCGCATCAGCAGAGAGGTAGGGGCTGGGCATAAAACTCTGATACATGAAATCTGAACCCAAATCATCTTAGAGTTAACAACCCACCCCCCCCCCCCCACACCCCCCCCAACCCCACCCTCGCTATTTGAACATTAATAGGATATTAGGTCTTGTTATCCAATTTATTTGTTCTTGGAAAACTATATGCTATTTAGTATTTGTAATTAATTGGTTGCTACTGTTTTCAAATGTCTGTTATGATGTTATTGGGACCTATTGATTAATGATGTGGTGTTCATGTTTTTTGTTATAGAATGCTACTAAGAACTACTATTTATATTGCTTAAATTTGCTGGTATAGTTCTAGCTCTTCTAAATATTTTTAGGGTTTTGGTTAGTTTGGAAATGCCAAACTGAACCTGAAATATCCGGTATCAATTCCTCAAGACAAATTTCTTTTCTTAATTTCAGCGAGCATTGGCCAATGCTCTGCACGTCAAATACCAAATTTGAAAACCCAAACTAACTGATCTGAAATTTTTGGGTAAACCGAATGTCCACCTCTAAGCAAAGCACCTTTACTCTGGTCCTTTATGATCGATCTCGTCGAATGGTGACTCTACTAGACTTGTTGCTCGTACTAGAAACGTACAAGAATGCATTGCACCATATATAACCGCACGAGAGATCTAAACGAGATGGGGAGCAGCAGCTCCATTTATACCTTTCCGGCCACCTCCGTCTCCGTATGGGCCACGACATGCCATCAGGAGCGCAGGTGAGAATCCGGCAATATGACGCGCGCGGAGTCACCGGGCTCGCAGACCAGCACACGGCGATCCGCGGGGATCCTGGAGACCAGCTCGGGCTGGGCCTTTTCGTACTCGGCAAGGACGTACGCGGCCGCATCCTCCGCACGCTCGCTCTTCACGATCGCCAGGCAGCAGCCCCTGAAGCCGGCGCCACTGAACCGGGCGCCGAGGACGCCGGGGGCCTTCAGCAGGATCTCGTACAGCTGGATCATCTCTTTGCTCCCTGAGATTTCAGATAAACAATTCCATCACGTACTGTTTACCTGGTGATCAACAAGAATGATGGCGCGCAATTGGGACAATTAAAATTGCAGAGTGAAGCATATGGTGCGAAGTGTTTCGATTACAAGTAGCATACCACATTCGTAGTTAAGTATGGAGCTGCGACCAGATGCAGAGATCAGCTGTCCAAGTTCATGTAGGTTCCCATGAGCCCATGCATCCTTGCCTGAACAAAGACCATGATGAACTGTCAGGCCATTGCACAGCCATTTGACACTTGGGTGGAGATGACAAGTAAAAGAGTGAAGTGTTAACTGTTTCTGGATAGTATTAGCATATCCAGTGAAACTGGATTATCAAAGCGATACAAAAGGTTAAACTAGTATAGAAGTTCAATTCAATCATGAATTGAATACAAGATGGTACTTATGCAAACAGTGCATTTATGCAGATGCCAGAGGTGGCAGAACTGTATTTCGTTGTTAAGATGAGCACTGTTGGCGACTGGTGAGAGTGGTTGAAATATGGTGAAACGATCTTTCAAACAATATATGAACTAACACTTTGTAGTCGTGAGCATGGAAATGTGTCATAAAACAAGTAATTTACACAATGCAGGAACACATACACCAAATATGTGAGTAGCTCACCCTTAGTAACCCGCTTCATTTCAGAAAAGTAGTGCTCAGCTCTCCTGGAAAGATTTTCTTCCAATACACACTACAGGAATGAAATGTGTTGGAATAACATGAAAATGTTAAGAAAATGGACCTAAAATTGATAATTACCTTCTGGGCCTCATATACAACTGGATCAACTGTAATAACAAAGAAACAGACAAATTATACTTTTACATTGGGTCACGACAAGAAATATTACTTAGATCATGTACCATTGCAAAGTATATTTGGCGTATCTTCACAGCCTGAAGCACTGAGGGATTCAAACAAAAACATAATCAATGAATCAGACTACATTGAACATGACAATGAATAGGGATTCAAACAAAAACATAATCAATGAATCAGACTACATTGAACATGACAATGAATAACAAACACTTGAGAAAAACCACAAATGTCAACCCATATAAAATCGAAAAACAGAGTATATTTGTGTTATTAACAGAGGAACTTACTGCAAAAGAGCACGGGCAGCCTCTTTGCACTCAAATACCCGCATATTATATCCACTCTTCTTTGGCAGATTATGTTGCAGTCCTGAAAATGCCAATAAAATCTTGAATGGTAGCTGTCCTTGAGGCTGTTGGCTTTTACTCAGCTCCGAGAAGCAGACGTAGGGAAGGTGAAGCAGTCTACTCAAGTAAGAGAGTCTCAGTCACAACAAATATAAATACTCTCTCCAGTCACAAATACTTGACACATTTAACTTTGCACGGTTCGCTGCTTATCTTTGACCACTGATTACTTCTAGAATAATGTCGTAAAATCCTTATGAGATTTTCCAAGTATTATGAACACAAATCAACACATATAAATATATAACTTTCACGCTTTGAAACTAAATAATGTAATGTAATAGTTATTGATGTTCGTAGTAGTTTCTAAGGTATGATCAAATATTGGCATAAACAACAAGTTCTTTGTAACTGGAGGTAGTAGAGAAAGAGAACACTGCAATGAACACTATCTAACAAAGTATGTGCATGTACAGCATAAATAAAGAGACACTTGGCAGAGTTGAACCAATTAAAAGGGGCCCAAAGTTTAGTTTTATCAACAATTGAACATATGGAAACATATATCCTCATATGTGTTTTATGGCACTAGTTCATCATGCAAACATATCCCCATATGTGTTTTAATAAATAAACAACTTAGTGGCCTTGATAGTTGAAACATTATAAGAAAAAACTCTTCATACCAATAAGAAATTAAATAAACTTCGGATAAAATGAAAAAGTATTTATTACCTTGCAGTCCATGAAGGTGAGATAGCCATACCGTGAAAGCAAAATGGCAGATGGATCTAGAATGCCATTTTTGAGACCCAAGTATTTATTCTCAATGTACCTGACACATAGGAACAGAGTTAAGTGGACAGCTGAAATCCTAATGACCATGGATATCCTTCTAAGAGGGTGACAACAATTAATTTTGTATAAAGCAAGTAACAAAGTCTAAAGTATGAACAGCACTTTCTTGCATTAAGACATTGCTAAGGCATTAGCTTAAGGGAGCAGGCTTGCAGCTAGCTCAACAAAGCTGTTTGTAATTAAAACAGGTATCAATCAGGTGCATGCATTCATGAAATTTATCCTTGTAGGATATTAATGGGAACCAAACAAACTTACTTGTCCAACTGAATGTTATCCACTGGTGATATAACCAGATCATTTACATGTTCTAAAGCCAGCAAGTAGGCGATGCCAACCTGTTGAAGTGAACAGAAAAACAGTTATTTTATAATCAATATTATTGAGTTGCATGCACCGACTAATTCAACCCAAAAGCTTAAGCTGATGGGGAGAGGTGGACAATTCACTTATATTCCAACACTCTCCCTCCATGTAGGCCTCAGACGTGGAATAGGAGCGGGCAACAATTATTTTATTTGATTGTGCCTACCAGGATTCGAACTCGAGACCTCTAGCTTTGATATGCATGCACCGACTAATTCAACCCAAAAGCTCAAGCTGATGGGAAGAGGTGGGCAATTCACTTATATTCCAACAAATATCATTGGCCAAATTTTCATAAAATGCATTTTGAGGTTGTAGGGTAATGTAAATATACTAGAGAAAAATCAGTGATCTGGGGCAAACTCCAACCTATATGCCTGTGTAGTTAATCAGGTTATATATCAGAGTTTCATTGAGATGAAAACACATATAAAAATTTATTGCCACCTTCCAGCACCTAATTTAACCCTACCAACAAACAATAGATAGGCCTAAAAGTAACATCAACTCAGTAAATGTATACAACATATCAGTAAGCTTACCGCCGCAGAAGAACTGAGCCCTGAACTATCAAGACCTTTCACACCAGAAATATATCCTATGATACCCTACAAGAAATCATTTGCCAAAATTTTAAAGTACAACACAATCTGGACAGTTTAAGAGATAAATGTGATGGGTTTACCTTCCTTAGATCATATCCACTATTCTGCAGTGCACTAACAGCACCTCTTGCATAACTTTCCCAGTTTATGTTCTCAGGTTTATCAATTGGCTTTTGCAAGTCATCAACTCTGTTGGGAAATAAAATAATGGAATATGTATGATCATCTTAGCTTGGTGGTATTGGAAGCTTAAATAAGCAAGGACTCAGGTATAAGAACTACAGCTGTCACACAGAGTGACCTAGAGTATTTCCTTAGCAATGTTGTCCCACAGATGGGGCTAGTTTTCAATACTATGCAGTGTTAGGAGCGCTGAAACACAGTGGAAACTTTGATAAAGGAAAAACAGAATTTTTTACGGTGTTACCTGAATCTTATGACACCTTCAAATTGACCAGACTGAAGTAAAACCTGAAAGAAAAATAAAGTTTGCTGATTTTATAGATAATATAGCACTGTCCTGAATCATGAATGATAGTGCACAAGAACTTCAACTCGCACAGGGACCATAAGTTCTGCTTGTGATTTTTTACCAAACAAGTAAACAAGCAGACATGAATACCAAAACACGGAGTGATGAGGAGCCAAGGCAGTGTAATATATTATTTCTGGACAAAGAAGCTGACTTGATTTTTTTTAATAAGAAAATTAGGTAAAAAAAATGTAGTAATTTACCAACCTCGGAACCATTAGAGGGAACAAAACCAAGGAGTACTCCATAATTTATGGTCATAGCTGTGACAACTCCACCCTGCCCGATTGCAGACGAGAATTTAGATAACAATTATGGTGTGATTATTACTGTACTAGTATAACACTCAAGCATTCATCAAACTGAATTTATGGGCCATGCACTATGTCAAGGCCATAACTCTCATCCATCACTGTCACTATAGTTTGATGCAACAGGGAGTGACCTAATGTTGTCCTGGAAGTCATGTAAGCCTGCTCAATATTGGAGATGGTACTAGGTTAATATATGTACTGATTAATACTACAATATTACCATTTATATGGCAACAACATGACCTCTGGGCTCTGGAACATGCTATGTGTAATCTGTGTTGTCTGAATAACAACTGAACTAATATCAACAGCCAAACTGGGCTAAACTAAACTAAGATGTACTTTAACTTCTCGATTCTAATCATGACTTGATCTTCTGAAAAAAAATATATATGAACAGCATAGTAACATAAGGTCACCTGATGATCAATGTGAGCCCCCAAAGGGCAAATTCTGTACGGGCAAGCAGCAACCCTAACCTCTTGTTCATCCCTTCCACTAATCTCCGCTACCTTCTTCCGTACAATGTCAAGCTGCAATACCAGCAACAAGATGTAAAAGGAAAACACTGACATACACTACCAACAAGATGAACTTAAGGTCAACAACCACCCTGCACTAACATGGGGTTTCCCATTTGAGATCATGCAACTTTGAAAAGATCAGTTTCAGTCCCATTTGTTCCGCAATTTACATGAACAGGTGAGGTCATCGGGAAATAAGATGTCATATAATATGCATGCATCGTTCCTGTCCACAGAAATGGCCAGCCATAAGCATCTTTCTTAATTAGGAAGATTCAGGTTGTATTGAGACCAGATGGAAGATACAGGTCATTACATCCAGACTCGAACCAACATTGCCAACCCATTATCCCAACAAAGCATAATGGATATCCATATCCTTTTTGTTTCATCAATCAAAAGGGAAATAATAGCACCTAACTTTCCTGTACCGGACACACACATCAGAGAGCAAAAGCAGGGCACGACCTTATCCCAAACAAGTCACGTCTCACTAACTACGGCCCAGCATTTCCCACATTAACTCGAAGCTAGGAGGGACGTCTCAGGTGCATAAGCCTAATGAAAACAGGGAATAGATGCGTCTGCAACCAGCAAAAACGGCATGAATCGATCCAGACAAATTAACTAATCCGAGATAACAAATTAAACTACTCCGAGATTAAGTAAGTGACAAGTAAATTGAGCAGTGGCACAGGCGGATGGGCGTCCCCGGCCATGCACTGACACGGCCATGGCATCATCCAACATCTGAATTCGCCGGCCGCAGCTTGACCCCCTGAATCCCCCGAGGCGGCAAAACCCACGCGGCCGCGAGATGGAAACCCAACAGCCTACGCCCGCAGCCCCGAGCGAATCGCCCCCACCCTGTCGGCGCAATGCCGCACGCAACGCAACCTCTCACCTCCTCCGCCGTCGGCCACAGCGACGGGCCTCCTCCTGCTCCTGTTCCTCCCCCGGCGCCACCATTCCTGCTCCGCCCGACGGTGGCTGTGGTGGCCCTTGGCCTCTCTCGCGCGCGCGCGCGTGGCGGCGGCGCGGCCGAAGGCGCAGCGTGAGTTGTGGCGCGTGCGAGAGTGGGAGCGCGGTGCGGGTGGCGAGATCGTATCGTGTGGGTCGTAGAAGAGAAGAAAGCCTACGTGTACGTGGTGTGGGCTTTGCTTGCTTGGGTCAGCTTCGCCCCGCGCCGCGTGCGTTTGGTCCGTTCGTTCGTTCCGCGCTGCACTGTGTCGTGGTTGTTAGGTCGCGTGTCATTGCCATTGGCGTCTCCGGATTGGGTCCATGGACGCAGGACGCTGCGAGTGGATCGGTGAGATCGCAACAAGGTTCCTTGGTGGAATGGTGGTTCATCGCTCACTCGCCGCGAGTGGTAGCGTCGGTGGTTTGCGCTTGTGCTCCCTCCCAAGTCCCAACTCCCAGCTCCGTTTGAGGACAAAGTGCGTCGCTGTGTGTGTGCTCTGCTGTACGCAACCTACCATCGGTGGCCACCTCACCGGATGTTTTTTTTATGTGTAGTACGTGTAGGCCATGCATGCAGGACAAACGATCGCGACGCCGCGAGGATAGAGCCAACGGCTGGTTTGGTTCTTTGTGCCGTGAGCCCGTGAGCCGTGATTGATCTGCATCGCCCAGCCACCGCACACACGGCGGCTACAGTGCAATGCTTTTGTCTCAGACCATCATCAGGGCGTCGGCATGCTAGGACCACTCTTGCACGTCGCCACGGAGGCCCGCTCCAGGTCATGGCCCAGTTGGACCGAGACTCTGGGCCGTCACAGGCCTGGTCGCACATGTCTGACCGCAACGTACTCAAGGAGAGCTGGAAGCGTCATGATTTTTTTTTTAAATAATATTTTTTTAATGAATAATTATAAATATAGAAGCTGTTATAGGAGTATTGCAAAAGTAGACGTCTGTCGGCCGCGCGGTTGCCGACAAGATACCTGTCGGCCGCCCAAAAACCGATAGGCTTACGTGGCACGCACAGCGGCCCGACATTCCGCGTTTAGGGCTGGCCGGGCCGACAGCAGCCCGATCGGCCGGCCCGAGGCGGCGATAGATAGGCCCATCGGCCGCCCACTGGCCGACAGGCCCAGGAAGAATCGGCCTTCGCCCAGCCGAGAGGCTTGTCGGGCCTTGGATCGCCGATTGGTGCCTATCGGGCCTTGGAAGGCCGATAGGGGCCTATCGGCCCCCAAGCGACCTATAGCTATATTTCATGCACTCCGCCTCCTATTTCACATATTTTTTTCATCTTTAAACTATGTAAAATATTTTATTATTATTGTTTTCTTTGGGTTGCCTCAATAAAAATTTGTTCAATTTTTTTTAAAAACACGAAGTAGAAACTTATGAGGGACAAACATATGTTAATATTAATCCATCGCATTATATGAACATAGCACGTCTTAGAGAATTAAACAGAAGACAACCTGCAATGACAACTAACAATGGCATGTGGCGACCTCTAGTAAAGCATGGAAAAGAGGTGGCAAACTAAACCTAACATGCCTTAGGAAAATTTAACGAAGCAACAAATATATAACACGAACATTTATTCATCCTAATAATGCTCCCACATAGCAAACCGAGTTGAGCCCTCTCCGATGTAGCCTCCCGTTGGCGGTGGCGGTGGCGGTGGTGGTGGAGGAGGAGGCCCCTTGTGATAAGGACATTGACAAGTATGGATTAGAGCGAGTCCCCTCCTCCGCACCCGCATCATCGCTGCTGTCGGGATCGGGGGTTCGGTTTTCAATTCAAGATCGAAGATACGCTTCTTTAGGTAGTAGATGTACCGTTGATGGGGAAAAATAGGAGCGGGATCGACCCATCTAGTGAATCCACAATCACCGCCCTCATTGGTGCCTTTGAAATAGAGAAATCATATAAGTATGTAAGCATTTAAAATTTAACTTTTTTGCAAGATAATTGTCGACGGAAAAATACCCATCCTATCGGACATCTGAAGAAACGACGGCCTCCATGAATCTCGTCATCGCTCATCTGAACTACGCAGTCCTCACCGTGGCGGCATTTGGGCCCTCCTCTCTCCGGGTTATCATATCCCCAGGAGAGGTCTATCATTGGTGAAGTCACTCTTCCCCTCAAGTGGAAAATCCTCAAGTGGTTCCACCCAATCATCTGGACCTAGAGAACCCTCCCACACAATGGGAGGTCCCTTCTTCCCCCCCCTTTCCTCTACCCGAGGACTCACCCTTTCCTCTCCCTCTGCCTCCAAACATCTCTACCAAACACAGGTGTGCCTAAAAATCATGTAACAAGGGAGGTGTATATATAGGCCGGGGGACGTGTAATTTTGTGCTGAAGTTTATTTGGCCGGGGGACACTGCATTAATTTGAAATCGACAAAACTATATTGATAGGACCATACAATGAAAGGGCTAGGTGTATAGTCTGAAAAAGCTACGTTTTATTGATGACACTGTTGAAGGGACGATACACTGAAAAGGCTAGGACCCTAGTCTGAAAAGAACACGTTGTATTGATGACATTGCTGATTCGACCATTCACTGAAAAGGCTACGTTGTGATGTAGACACAGTTGATTCGACCACATATACTTTGCAAAGTCTGAGAACGCAATGAAGTGAGCCAAGTTTGGCATTATCCTCGGCCTCGATGCAGGCGTTGGATCGCTTGTGTTTGCACTGTCCTTTGCCTCGATGCAGGCGTGGGATCGTATTGGAGCGTTGCCTCCAATTGAATGAGCTTGAATGTACTAATACGCATAAATCCAAGAGTACATTAGTTCACATCCATGGTACCTATGCATACATGAATACGAACTCAACCTCCTCCACGACGACCCCGCTTGGTGGGCTCATGCGCTCCTCGGTGACTAAGCCGGCCCGGTAGGAAAAGTGAACGGTGCGGAGGGCGACTGTCGTGCCTCAGGGGTGAAGTCTGTGAGGCCGAGTACTGCGCTGGTCGGGTGTGTGGGCTGTGGTGCACCAACAAACCGAGAAGGCCCGGCCTCGGACGGGTATTTTCGTGTGGAGTACCGTCCGTGAAAAAAGGTCCCAAAGCCGCTCGTACCCTCGGTGTACTCGCCGCAAGAAGCCCGGTGCCTACAAAATAATTTAAAGATTATGGCCAGCCTTGTTTTGGTAACAATGTAGCAAGAAAGCAAAAAGGTCCGAGAGAAGTACCTAAGACTCCAAAGTTGTCGTGGCGGTCCCGTGTGCCGAACGAGGTCCTCTAGAGCCTAAGCCCGGAGCCGCACGTGGAGGCACTCAATGATGTCCGTTCGACGACGGGGAAGCCCGTCGTACTCCCTCTAAGCAACGTTGGCCCGGTCGTCGAAGGGCGGCAACCAACTCGTTCCTAGCAACTCGTGGAGGATTTTGCTCGTATTGGTGGGCATACGATAGGAGCTCGTTGCCCACGTCATTGCGATATATCCGTCTGCGCAAATCAAACATGTATTGTTACACATTGTGTAAAGTACAATTTTGAAAATAATGAAATGACCAAGGTGTGAATAAAAATACTTACCAACGCATGGTAAGCTACCG
The DNA here is from genome assembly GCA_015844335.1 of Chrysopogon serrulatus. Lineage (NCBI taxonomy): Eukaryota > Viridiplantae > Streptophyta > Magnoliopsida > Poales > Poaceae > Chrysopogon > Chrysopogon serrulatus. Next base: position 33,942 of record JADLZL010002902.1, read on the forward strand.
CCGGCTCCATGGCGAATGTGTCGGTGATCTCGGCGGCCTCGTGCGGCTCGCCCTCCGTCGGGCGGGGATGAGACGAACACGTGTGGCTCGCGTGACACCAACCCAAGTAGTCCCGGTAGGTGGCCTCGACGAATGGGCCACCTAGGTTGTGGACGTCGGCGGTCGCATCCGCCCATGCGTTCTTTAAAAGGCGGCATCTTATCAACCCAGATCGGGTCGTACGCCGCACCTTGACCTTTCCTAGAAGACCTGCGCAGGAGAAACAAGAGTGAATGGACATGTAACACCATAATGAATAAACGGGAGCATAACAAGACTTACCCGTGTGACGAGTCAAGCTGAAGTCGGGTGGGGGGGAACACTGCTGGCGCGTTCGAACCGACATGCCACGCCGCTACGACAAGATGCGGCTCGGCGAAGACGTCAAACACCCGTCGTTTCCTCGTGCACCACGCCTCCCCGGTCACGGTAGCACAAATCGGACAAGTGAAGGACGCACGAGACTGTATGGCATCGTCGCGTGTATGGAGTCCACCGCACCGTCGTCCGAGCTGGTCAAAGCGAAGCGACATACGTCGGGTGCGTGCCGCGACCGGTGCCTCGTTGCCCACATGACTGCACACAAAATAGAAATTTATTAAGTGTAAGTAAATTGTTAACAACAAAATTATCGAGTAGTGTCGAAACGCATACATGGCGGCACAACCACAGTGTGCCCATCGTCGGGGCATCGAGCTCGTCTGGGACACCATCGTCATCGAGCACGTACATCTCAACGCCGTATTCTTCATACGACGATAGGGCTGGCCTCCCTATGTCGAACCTTTCATATGACCACAAAGCATCAACAACAACGGACAACCAGCTAACGCACTGCCGACGACCTCAGAGTGCAAAGCGTCACACGTGCCCGTGCACGTAGCCGAAAGCACTACTGAACCTCAACTGTGATCGAGGAATCGGTCAAGTGGGTGTGACGCTATCCGGGCCGCGTAGTGAATAAAGTGCTTGTCGACGGTGTCGTGGTGGGAACCGTGAAGAGTACCCACCCAAACAGCCCACAACAGTACGCCTCTAAGTGTCGCAACACCCTCCACTCCTCGTCCTCCCCCAGTAGGCGCTCCGCACGGAACTGTGACAACCATGCCTTAGGTGGGCCGTGCCTGTGCTGGAAATCAAACTGCTCTGGCTCACCAGGCGCGGGCTGAAACACTCCCTGGAAACGCGTCTGGAGCTGGACATCCCAATCTACTGGAACGAGAATAGGGTGAACAGGTGTACCGGACAGAGGTAGACCGAAGAGCATGGCGACATCCTGAAGAGTATGAAGAACAGGGTGAACAGGTGCACTCACACATGTTATCCTCTGGCCACAACTGAACCTCCATGGTTATGTCGCTTGGACCAATACCAAGTCCGCCCTTGTCACGCAGCATGACTTCAAAGACAAGGTCCTGGTTGCCAACAACAAACACCCTATGTATGGACCCTTTGGCACTCTTCTCTTCGAGGTATGAAGAAATCTTCCAGGCATATGTCATCTGTGGATTCTGAACGACTAGGCTTGCCGCTTCATAACGCTCCCGTAGATACACAATTGTCCCCCTCAGAAGACCCTCCATAATTGCAACTAGAGGAAGTGAACGTGTACCTTTCAGCACCCAATTGTATACCACAGCAAGGTTCGTCGTCATTATACCGTAGCGGGCTCCGTATGTGCCATAAAGCAGGGACCACTTCTCACGGGGCTCCTCTTTAATCCAATCTGAGAAACACTTCAATGATCTCCCACCCTTACGTCGACGAGTTTTGCTTCGTGGCTCATTAGGCACTGGATCCAGGCCTTTTGGGTCCTCCTCTCGTGGCACAACAGGTTGACGACGCACTTCTTTCATGTGGCTTGTCGTCAGCTCATCTAACTTTTCCCACAGGCACTCAAATTTCTTTTTCTGGTTTTGCTTGCATAGCCTCTTGAAAAGGTCCATCAGTTTTTTGCTCTTGAACTGCTTATAGAAATTAGTACCTAGATGTCTAATGCACCAGCGACTCGTATATCGTACCATTGCACCTCTGGATCCATACCGTTCTTCAACTTATCCACTGCATTCAGCAAACCTGCATTGCGATCATGCAGTACACAACAATTCTCCCTATCTTCCATAATACCTCGTTTGACCAACTTAAGAAACCACAACCAGCTTTCATTGTTCTCCGATTCAACCAGTGTGAAAGCGATAGGCACAACTTGGTTGTTACCGTCGATACCTATAGCCGTGAGCAATGTACCTCTATATCTTGCCCGGTCGGGGAATATACCATCCACGCATAGCACCGGGTCGGCAATGCTTAAAGGCTTGTATCATGCAGCCGAAAGAACAAAAAGCCGTTTAAGCACACGGTCCCCCCGCCTCGTTTATATAGTCATCAAAATCAATTATAGTCCCAGGATTTCTGGCTTGAATGATTTCTAGAAGGGCTGGTAAGTGGTGATATGAGTCCTTGAACGTACCGAACCTTCTCTCCAAAGCTAGTTGTTTTGCTCTTCAGGCCATATCATAAGATATCTCATAGCCATATCTATTCTGAATAGCGAGCATTATCCGAAAACGAGACATGCCGACTTTTTCAATAATTTCCCCATACATTTCCTTTGCCACAAAGTCAGCCGTCATGTTCCTGTGCTTCATAAGCGTTGTCTGCAGCAAGCAATTGTGTGGCTGCACAATAGTGGCTGTGAAGTTAGTCTCTGTACGTGGCATATGAGCATGAACACGCCAAGTACAACCTGGGGTGACACACTTCACGTCCCATGTCGTCGGGTTAGATATAACCACCGAAAACTGTTTCTTTTCGAAAAAAGCCCATCGTCGAACTGCGTGCTGCAGATGAATCTTGTCATGAAACATCTGTCCTTGTCTAACCTCCTTCGTCGAATATTCCCAGGACGAATGATGACCATCATCGACCGTCATGCCATCTGGTGCTATGTGAATCCAATCATCAGGGATGTCGGTCTCATCGTCAAATCTTTTGCCGGCAAATTCATCCACAAAAGCTATGTGCTCCGCATCATGGAGCTTCATCTGTTCGATGATTCTTTCATCCTCCTCACCCTGATCAGCTTCAATGGACTGACCGTATTGTTCCTCTGTTGTATCCACTGCGGTGTTGCCAGATGCATATTGTTCCTGTGCTGCATCCTCAGTGGTGTTGTCAACCTCCTGAGGATGGTAAACATATGTCTCCTCCATAGGTGTGGGCTCAGGGTTTTCATATTCTTGACCTATATTGCTACTCTCTGCCTGCATGCCACCCTCCAGGAACTCAACCAGCATGATGTTGTTATAACGACGCTCCAACGCCTTAGACACGAGAAAATACCATTTCTTCGTGCTACTAGCCTCGTACAACTCCCACCTCCACCCATTCTCTGGCTTCTTAGACACCAACATACTAATCCTGAAACGATGTTGCGAGGGAGCAACTTGAAAGTATTCATGCAGGCAGGCTAAAAGTTGTCTTCGGCTATAATCTAGCGGGCAATTCAGTTGCGTCTCAAAGAACTGAAACTCTGTAAGGTCTACCCCACTGTCCCCATATCTGATTTCACCGTTCCCATAATAAATTCTGAAAGTAATTAAATCGGACGACATTCCTGGTCCAATATTACGAAAATATTAGTTAATTCATGAATACTCTCTCTCTCTCTAAAATTAATTTATGCATCCAAGATTTCAAGTTTAAACTACGCAAATAAATTAAATAACCTAAATAAATAATAATCTAAACTAAATTAAACCCTAACTGTCTTATCTAACCCTAAAATCTAACTTTACAAAATAACAGGCCGGCGATTTAAAAAATTTAATGTGAGCTAAAATCCTCGCTATATCTAATGCTAACTAAATTTTTCTAAATCGAAAAATAATTTAAAACATATCCTTTGGAGCTAAAATCCTAAATAAAAAATACCCTCCATTATCTAACTAATTTTTTCTAAAAAAATTAAACCCTCGCTATCTCTAATCCTAACTAAATTAATGTGAGTTAAAATAAACACTAAATCATACCCTAACCTTCTTATCTAAATAAATTTTTCTAAAAAATATTAAACCCTCACTATCTCTAACCCTAACTAAATCATTGTAATCCTAAATTAAAACTAAAATCAAATAAAACCCTAACTAAATCTACCATTCATCCTATCTAAAACATACCCTAAATAAAATATATTTAAGTAAATAATATAAAAAAACAAAAAAAAGAAAAAGAAACCTTACTTTTGGGGCCGGGCGCGGCTGCTGAAAGGCTGAGCGCACGGCCGGCTCAGCTCGCGTGGGGGGGGCTGCGGGCGGGCGGCGGCCCTCCTCCGCGGATCCGGATCGCCCGGCAAAGTGATGGTAGGCGCGCGCGCGCCCGCCGCCGCAGAGAGAGAGATCGAGATCGAGAGAGAGAGAGAGAGAGAGAGAGAGAGAGAGAGAGAGAGAGAGAGCGAAGCCGGCGGTGGGTGGAGATATTTAGGGGGCCGGTCGGCCCTCCGCCGGCCGACAGGCACCTATCGGCCTACCGAAAGCCGATAGCGCCTGGGTCGGCTCTGGGCGGCCGACAGGCTGTCGCACCGACAGTCCCGTGACCTGCGCGGTGTCGGGGCGAGGCAGAGGGACTAATCGGCTTCTGAGTAGCCGATAACGCCTATCGGCCACTGTCTGGCCGACTGGCTGCTAGATCCACAATTTCTCTCCACCGCATTAAAAAAATATTATTTTAAAAAAAAATTCGCGTGATGCCTACTTGCTTGATAAGGGAAGACGTACTCTGGGCCGTCACAGGCCTCATCTCCTCTCATCTTTGTAAGGCCCACCCAAGCGCTGGAGTAGCAGCAGCTAGGCGCTTCTCTCCTGGACCCTGGCATCTTTCATCTCCACCTTCCTTCCTCTTTTTGACAAGAGTTCACTGAACTAAATCCAAGTCCCGTCACCAAGGGTGTGGACTGACTTTCTGCTCTTCCTTTTGTAATGATAATGAAAGATGCAGCAGGCAGGTTGATGGTTGAAGAAGATATTACTAACAAGGAGTTAGACAAGAAACCTAAGAGTTAGAGAAGAATTCAGAACCCTCTTTTTGTCATTTTGCAAGTGCAAGTGGGCATGCACCCTGCGAGACCGGGAGAAGAAATTTAATTTCCTTCTCCTCAGGTTTTCCTCCATCTTCTGCTCTACCCGAAGTGTTTAGCAGTAGAACATGAAAAAAAAAAAGTTTAAAAGTGTAATTAAAATATGGGCAGTTCAATAGAACGGACGACATGAGTACTAATTTCTGCTTTTTTTTATTCAGACAATTAATTTTTTAGGGGAATGGATCGATGAGAAAAATAAAAAGGTCATTCATTGCGTGGGCGTCCTTTTTGTAATAAGTACAGCCCAACAAACAGGCAGGGCAAGCGGACCCGCGAAAACTCACCGCTCGCCCAAACGCAGCCCAGCTTGACCCAGGGCGGATGCTCCGTTTCCAGGTCAAGACAAACGTCGAGGGAAACACGTACGAGAACGAGAAGTCTCTTCGGCGGTGGAAACAAAAAGAAGCGTCGCAGTCGAACGTTCTGCGCACGGGCAAACTGCGGCGACTGACTACGATCACAGGGTTGAACGGCGAGCGCCGGTAAGAACACGCGCGCCCAGCTGGCTGGCTGATGTCGACGGACATTTCCAAGTTAAAAAGGTCCGAGAAGAATATGATGAGCTTGCATGCTAAGCTAAGCTAGTGGCCATGGAATCTGTTGTCTGCATTCCATGTTCATACAATACAATCGTATACCAAGTTACCAGTCTTGCTGGTCCCCGACGTGCTAACTGGGTCACACTGATAGTGATTGCTGCACGTTCGTAATGTATACAAGTCGATTTATCACTATCAATCTCACTAGTACACAAAAGATTTTAGGAGGCACTTGAAATTGAGGCTCGGAGGCGGTTGGGCATGGCGTCCGCCTCGGTTAATAGGTGCTCGCCGAGACCAGGGCTGCCGGCCAACAACCGCCTCGGTTAATATTAACCGAGGCGGTCAACCTAACGCAACCGCCTCGGTTAATAGATCTATCATCCGTGCATGATGCGTGAAGCTGACCTCTAGGTTCTCGGTTTGTGCCGAGTGTCAAGCTATGTATAGGTCTCTGTTACTGTTATTAGCCCCTTCTTAGCTCGCCAGTTTTTTTTTTTTAACTACGATTTTTTTCCTAAAAAACGAACCGAGATTTATGTGAAATATTAGCACATTCCAGATGAACACTATAATTTGTGCATGGTTGTCCTGCACCAATTTCTTCGTATGGATAAAAGAATTCCTTGGCAACGACGACGCTGAAAGGTCGAGCAGCAGCAGTCGGTCGCCAGCGCTGTGGTGGACACTGACACACTGTCACTAGCTATACTAGTACAAGTTTTGAAGGTGACGGTGAGAAAGAGAGGGCGAGGGTAAAAGTGCAGAAGAGTGACAAATGAAATGAGTCATGAGTGGCAGCCATGAGATGAGCCATTGCTTTTGCGTTCCACCAGTTCTTGCCTGCGTGCGCTTTTCCTGTGTGTGCTTTCTCTTGTACTACTAGTCGAAAGCGAACCAGAGGAGAGCTAGACGCAGCATGCGCATGCCCTGCTTGCCTGCGGACCAGCGACACGCCGCACGCGTGCGCGAGTCGTCCGTCCGTCGGCGCCTCGCGCAGCTGTAGCAACTCCATGCATTTTCGACTCGATCGAGAGAAAGCTCGTCGGATCGATCGACAACTTTTGCCCGGCAAAATCAAACGCACATGCTGGACATATTGCATTGTATGCATGCTTTTTAGGGGTTCGTCGTATCAATTGTCCTCAAAAGCGCGAGAAATTTGGTGCGGCCGCGCAAGCTTTCCAACAGACATCGACGATCAGTCGCAGCTGGCTCGTCCTTCTAACGACGGCTCTACTCACCGGGGACCGAGTCTTTGCTAGCTAGCTACTACTACGACATGTGGAAATGTGGATGGCTACGTAGTAGCTATATTATATGGGACCAAAAAGGAGTAAAGTTTGTATTAGTAATAGTTATCATTATTATGTATAGTACATATCTACTGATCGAACCTTCAATGTTTTGTCAAAAACTCTACATGGATTACCTTGTACGTAGCGGCACTACCGGAATCGCGTGCATTGCTGAGTGCACCGAGCATTGCCGAGTTCTTTTTCACGGGCACTCGGCAAAGCTTCTCTTTGCCGAGTGCAACTCTCGGCAAAGGAAAGCACTCGCCGAAGAGAACTTTGCCGAGTGCCCAAGCCGTCGGCACAACGTAACTCAAAGATAGATCTCCCTTTGCCGAGAGCAAGCCACTCGGCAAAATGCAACCCTTGGCAAAGACGGCCAACAGATCACGCCGTGGCTCTTTGCCGAGTACCACCCGTCAAGCTCTCGGCAAAGTGGACACTTTGCCGAGAGCATCCGTCAAAGCACTCGGCAAATGTTGCCCTTTGCCAAGTGTCCGTGTTAGGCTCTCGGCACCGATTTCTTTTTTTTTTTTTTTTTGTTTTTGTCCTCCAATTTTTTTTCTTTGGAGTTCTCACATTTTAGTATGCAACGTATTCTAATTTCACCTGTTAATCTGGTATTTTTCTATTTTTCAGCAGTTTATTTCCTTTTATTGTATTTTGTATAAAAATAGATATTTGAACTGCACGTCCTTTTAATAATCAAATTTAGTGATTCCAAAAATGATATTACTGTTTGTTATGTTATTCTAGGAGAGTACTCAGAGTGAGACCTGAAATGTTGAACACCTTCATTACAGTATATGATAATCAACTTTGCGGGCGAATTATTTTAAATTGTATAAAAAGCAAGTAAAGTCTAAAAATCATGAAACTTGTCACAGTGTCATCATTTCATGTACGGAGACAGTGATAAAAATTTGAGTTTATTTCGTGCAAGTTGTCATGTATGCGTTGCGTTTAAACGGAAACAATCTCCGTAGAAGTTTAAGAAACCTCTAAATGAGTTGGGAGGAATCGAACTCGTAGCGTTTGTCACGGTTGATTTTCATGTCAAAACTTTTTTCATGAAGAATAGACAATATAAAATTGATGTGGCCGAAATTTGAGAATTTTTTGAAATCGTTTGGTATTTATTTTTTTTTAAAATACTATTTGCCGAGAGTTTTAGGTATGGCCGTCGGCAAAGTGTGTTTGCCGAGTGCCCCCGCAGTTGGCTCTCGGCAAAGCAAGATGGTAAATAAAAAAAATAAATATGTTGGCCGTTGGTTTTGGAATCATGTTCTTTGCCGAGAGCCAAGATGGGGGGCTCTCGGCAAAGACTGGAAAATTTTTAAATTAAAGGCCCTTTGCCGAGTGCTAGATCGTGCGGCACTCGGCAAAAAAAGGGCACCCGGGCCTTATCCTCCTTCACTCGACGCACTCGGTCAATCACACACACACACGACCCACACACTCACTCGCCGCCCCCCCCCACGGGGAGCCGCCACGCCCGCGCCCGCATGCCAGCCAGGAGAAACGCCCAGCCCGCGCCCAGCGGCGGCCCGGCCAGCACGCGCCATCGGCGCGGCTGCCGCCGACGCCCACCGGCCGTCCCTGCCCAGCCGAAAGCCGTCCCGGCACAGCGGCCGGCCCGGCCCGGGCCGGCCCGCGCCTGGTCACCACCAGCACCGGCGGCGAGGCTTCGCGGCCGCCCGCCGTAGCCGCCACCGCCGGCTCCGCGGCCGCCTGCCCCAGGGCCGGCCCTGCCTACGCCAACCGCCACCGGCGGTCGCCCCGCCGGCCAGCGGCAACAGCAGCCGCCCGCCGGCCAGCAGGCGGCAGGCTCGGCCTACCCCTGACCAGCCGCAGCAGCAACTCGGCCGACAAGACCCACCGACCCAGCGGAAGCAGCACGCCGGCCACGCCCTGCCGACGAAGATAAAGCAGAAGCTTATTGCTTGGCCAGCCGCCGCCACCCCGCACCGGCCAAGAGGGAGGAGGGGGGGAAGGAAGGAGGAAGGAAGGAACGAAGCGGGGAGGAGGAAGAAGGAGAGAGAGGAGGGGAGAAAGGAGGAAAGAGGGAGAAGAAAGGAGGTTTTTTTGCCGCCGGCCGCCGATGCTCGCCGTGGTTGAGCCGTCATCACTCCCCCGAAGGTAAAGAACCGTTCAAGCCCGCCATCGAGCCGTCGATGTAGTTATCCGCCATCGAGCCGATATATGTGTTTTATTGCGGTGTGGGCATTGTCACCGTGCGGGGAAGGTCTTGTCCAAATTTTGAACTAATGCTATATGTGTTCCTTCTATTTTGCGTAGAAGAAGACCCCGTTGGAGCCGCGCTTTAGTTGATCCCGATCGTCTTCGCCCGCCGTTGCGGTTCTCGGCTCGCACGGGCGCCGCCGCCATCGCACTGCCTCGCCACGGCCCCGCTTAGCCCGACCGCACCGCCACCTAAGGTATAACCTCTGTTTCCGTATCGGGGTCATAGGTCACGCCACCAAGTTAGGGCGTCTCCCAAGTTCGAAAGAGATACGGTTGTCGGTATGCGATCTTTGCATATCAAAAACCGTGACTGCTTCGAATTGTCCACGTTATTTGGACAGCCCCGCGCATGCGTTATTGGGGCTAGTTTCCGTTGTCCGCTCCGATCGGAGGCGAGTTTCGGCATCACCTCCCTGTTGTTCTCCGGAAACACGATCTCTCTGCCGGGCGTGTACCGGAGAACAATGGGAGAGGCCTTGCGAAAACTCCGTCTCCGATCGGAGCGCATAACGGAAACTAGCCCCAACAACGCATGCGCGGGGTGGGATTAGGACCTATCCTCACCTATTAGAGAGTAGGAGGCCGGTGTAGGTGAAATTGATTGTTATGTTTCCCGCTAATGTATATGTTAGAAGATGGATGATCGTGACTGGATGTACACGGGCCGCCCAAGTGATCGTGATTACACAGCTGAATGGATTGAGAAACATATATGTTCTTGGAGCAAGCATTCAGCGAGGCTGCTAAAGGAGCGAGTCGGGTTCTGTGTCCCTGCAGTAGGTGTGGTAATCGGAAAAGACAATGCAAGGATACCATGGGCAAGCACCTTGTCTTGTATGGGTTTACCCCGGACTACACCCGATGGGTCCACCATGGTGAAGCCCATCGAATGAGAGAGGAGGTGGTGAGGGCACGCGTCGAGGAGTTTGATGCCGATGCCGGGGTAGCAGACATGTTAGATGACTTTCATCAAGCACAGTGCGGTGATGGACGACGGATGAGGAGGAGGAGCCGAGGCCACCGCGAAGGCGTTCTATGATATGTTTACTTACGCACGGCAACCCCTTCACGGCCACACAAAGGTCTCTCGGTTAGACGCCGTTGGCCGTCTAATGGCGTTAAAGTCTCGGCTTAGCATGAGTCGAGATGCCTTCGACGGTAGATGCCGACAGTTGTTGGTAGCTTGCTTCCGTGAGGCTCACACTCTCCCGAAGAGCACGTGACGAAGTCGCAGAGACCGCCGTGCCCTTAAGATGCCGTATGATCGATACATGCATGTCCGAATGGGTGCGTTCTATTCGAGAAAGAACACGCGGAAGCAAAGTACGCCGATGTGTGAATCCTCTAGGTATCCGGAGGTAGAGTCCGTTGATGGCCGAAGAGGCAGCTTGACATCCCCGTGTCGGCCGTAAAGGCACCTCCCTTTCATACCGAGGCTGCAACGGCTATACATGACCGAAGAATCCGCCAAAATGATGACATGGCACAAACATGGCAAACGATACAATCGACAAGATGGTGCATGTATCGATGGTGAGGCATGGACCCACTTTGATGGCATTCATCATGAGAAGGCGAAAAGAGGCTCGTAATGTCCGTGTTGCACTTGCTGCATGCACGGGTTCAATCCTTTTGGCATGATGGCTGCGCCCTACTCATGTTGGCCCGTGATTGTGATCCCCTCAACCTTCCTCCCGGTGTGTGCATGCAAGCAAAACACATGTTATTAACGTTGATCATTCCCGGACACCCAGGGAATCATATGGGTGTGTACATGGAGCCCGTGATTGATGAATTGATCAGTGCCTGGAATGGGGTATGGACATATGACCGTGCTACAAAGAGAAACTTCAAAATGTATGTGTGGTACCTTTACTCCATGCATGATTTATTTGCGCACGCCATGTTACGTGCCCCGGTGTGTTAATGGGAAGTTCCCTTGTCCAATCTGCAAGGAAGCTCGAGGTTCATTTATCCGAAAAAGGGTACTAAGTTTTCGGGGTTCGACCCGCACCGACAGTTCCTCCCGCTTGACCATCCATTTAGGCGAGACAGAAAAACTTTACCAAAGGACTCGTGGTGACGGACCCTCCCCCAGATGTTGACTCTGCCGAGGTTCGTGAAAGGATAGAAGCCCTTGAGCTCAACTCGAATGTGATGGCTTTGTGGGGTATGGTCGCAACATATGTGGACGCATAAGTCGAGCTTGACGGCTTCCCTATTTTGATGACCTCCTCCTTCCGCACCACATTGATGTAATGCACACGGAAAGGAATGTCGCCGAAGCACTCGGGGAACAATCATGGATATTTCGAAAAGTCAAAGGACAACCCTAAGGCTAGATTGGATCCGCAATGTTGTGCGACAGACCAAAGTTAGAGATGAGGCCTCCTAGACGTGGCAAGACATGGACAAGGCCCCTACCGATTATATATTGAAAAGGCCACAAAGAAGGGAAGTTCTAGAATGGATACGACTATAATGTTCCCCCGATAGATACGCAACTAATCCGAGGAGAGGAGTGAAGTTAGACACTCTACGAGTCTTAGGGATGAAGAGTCATGACTACCACATCCGGATTGAACGCCTTCTCCCGGCCGATGGTGCGAGGCTATTTCCCCCGAGCATGTTTGGCTAGTCATGGCAGAGTTGAGCTATTTCTTCCGCCCGCCTATATGCCAAGGAGATATCTCTCGCACCGTGATTGCAGACCTCGAAAAAAATAGCACCCGTTTTGATCTCGTAAGCTAGAGAAGATATTTCCACCGGGCTTCTTCACTCCGATGCAAAGACATCTGATTTTGCACCTCCCATACGAGGCACGAATGGAGGGGCCCGTGCAAGCACCATTGGTGCTATCCAGTCGAGAGAGTTCTAAAGGTTCTTCGGAAGAAATGCAGAAACAAAAACAAAATCGAGGCTTCCATGGCAGAGGCACATATCCGCGAAGAGGTGTCCAACTTCACAACAACTTATTATAGTGACAACCTTCCGAGCGCGCATAATCCTCGGCCTCGTTACAATGATGGTGGAAATGACTCGAACCTCGGTCTTTTTCCGAGGGCAACTCGGAAGCCGAGTGGATCGACAAACAAGATCTTGCTATATGATGAGTGGCGCGCTATCATGTTCTATGTGTTGACCAACCTTGACGAAGTGGAGCCATATATCACGTAAGTAGTGAACGCACTTGTTCCATACACTAACATTATTTCTTGCATCTAACTCCTATGATCTCGTTGGTATAGGGAATTTCTTCATGAATACTAGCGTCAATCGCGCCCTCCTAACCCGCAGAAAGCGGATTCTCTTCTTAGAAACGGTCTGGGAAATGGCAAACCTGAATTCATTTCATGGCTCAAGAAGAAGGTTCCGTCCCATTTAGCTCGTATTTAGTTACATCTTTCGAGTTGCATGCCAACCTTTTGTATGTGGTCTTGGTTTGCAGGCCCAAATTGATACGACTATGACTCCCGAGTTGAGACAAGTTGCTGATGGCTTTGGCTTTAGGGTCAAGTCATTCAGTGGTTATGATGTTAATGGATATCGCTTCCACACAACGGGCTACGAGCAGCTTCATCAGAACCGGAGAACAACAAGTTCAGGGGTTTTTACGCCCGGCCAAGATGGGGTCGAGTATTATGGAAGAGTGCAAGAGATATACGAGCTCACTTTTCATGGTTCGACGCCATTTACTCCCGTCATATTCAAATGCCACTGGTTTGATCCTGCGGTAACGAGACGGACCCATTCTCATCTTGGTCTAGTCGAGATTCGACAGGATACCACCCTACCCAGAGATGATGTGTATATTGTGGCCCAACAGGCGACACAAGTTTATTATCTCCCTTATGCGTGCCAAAGCAATGAGCACTGAAGGGTTGGGATATTGTGCATAAGGTACTTCCACACGGCAAATTACGGTCCCAAATGATGACGACTATAACTTCAATCCAAACACATACGAGGGAGAGTTCTTTCAGGCTGAAGGGCTAGATGGGAGGTTCGAGATAGACTTGACCGAAGCGATAGAAATGGAAGTTGGCCAAGAAATTGTTGATGACGAGGACGATGGAGATGAGGTTGAAAATGTGAGAGACTTACAAATGCTTGAGCGACATCGTTTAGGCAACGACGACGAGGACGACAATCCTCCATTGGGCGGGGTCGAGTACTTTGACATGTTTGATACCGACGATGAGGCTTATGATCCTGATCATGAAGATTATACTTAATACATGTAATGCTATTTTTATATGATACCTTACGTTGTTGTTCTTACAAATGCTTGGGTTTTGTTTATTTAACCTAATTTTCTAATCATGTCTTATTGGTTCTTGTCAAATGCAGGTGCTTCGTTGAAGATGGTGGGCGGCCGGTCGGTGAACCTGCCCTCATTGTACAACAAGACAAAAGCTGCAAGTGGCGGCTGCAGCTGAGGGACCTCCAGTAGGAGGCGTGGGCGGAGGAGCAGGCGTACGAGGGAGCCGTCACCTCCTCGGGACCGTGAGCGCGAGGACGAGCAGGAGCAGGACGAGGTGATAGCTCCCCAGACGGACGAGGACGAGCAGGAGCAGGAGCAGGAGGAGGAGGAGGAGGACGCGGTGGGTGCTTTGGTTCTACTTCTTCTTCCCACCTCGCCGAGTGTGTACTTACGCGGTCCCGCGAGTCTCCCTCAAGCAGTACCACACCCGACGAGGCGGCCGGTGATTCACCCTGAGGGCCAAAAGTAAGTAACTTCCATGGTATTACTATTTCATATGACATATTGGGAATTGAATTGTAAACTAATGCTATTGGTTAACCACTTTTCAGAACTGGTTGGTTGTGGTGCCGGGTGAGCACTCGCGCCCACCAAATAATGTCCCGGGTCTTCTCTCAGAAGACGCACTACCCTGGCCTGGTGACGTACGCCGGGAATGAGGAGCCTCCCCGACGTTCGAGCACTTCGCCGTTGCCCCAGCATCCGAAACATCAAAACAAGGCGGCGCGTGTCTTGCACGAGTTCCGGGGTAAGTCTTTCATCCAACCCTAGCAATCTTAATGCATCAAATTTATTGCACTTATCTTCAAATAAGAAATGGACCCTTTATGTTTGCGTGTAGACTTTTTTACAAATGCGAGAAGGGATACGAGGACAGGGCCCAGGCATGTGTCACTAGGGCCTCGCAAGAAGCTCGTCACCGACATTCACTACGAGGCGCGTCTCCAGGCCATCGTCAATTACCATGGCATCATCCTTGGGGAGAAGGTCACCAAAACATAAGCGAGGACGATGACGCTGACTCGGGACCAGTACCTCGCGGTATATAAATGATATGATCTTTCAGTTTACACATGTCTACTTTGATCTACTTATATTTGAAATTGTGACGTGCAGGCTTGCCCCTGGTGGTGCTCTAGCCACCAAGACTGCTGGGAGCAGATCGTAGACAGGTGGTGTGGTCCGGAGTGGGAGGAGACCCACAACGCTAAACGGGAGTGCCACTTGATGATGCCCGGCGTATCGCACCATCAAGGCGGCCGCAACCTCGCCGGATACGCAAACGCCTGGGTAAGCTAAGTTGATGATTCTTCCCTCACTAACTCGTGATTCTAACTCGTGGTCATTCCTTCACTCCTTCGTTTCTTGCAGTCTCAGGCCCATGGTGGCGCGCCTTGCCCCATCTTCAAGGCATTTGCTATGGCGCACAAGGGCAAGGCGTCATCCGACGCCTCGCACAACCCGGAGGACCCGCCCGAGGCGTACACCAACGCCGGCGTGCCGCGGCCGCCTCAGCGAGTACACGTCCGCAGCGAGGACGGTACACGGCGAGGACTACGATCCGAGCACCCGGACCTTGACGAGAGATCGTCATGAGGGTGGGCGGAGGAAAGAAGTATGGGCGGTACTGGATGGGCGACGGCGTCATCGACTTCGGCCTCGACTCCCACTCTCTCCCATTTGCGAGCACGGAGCACGGACGCAAGCGTGCCCATACGCCCACGGGCGCGGCTTCCACGGCTTCGCTTACGCCACACTCGAGGTAATTTCTTTTATTGTAAACTTCAATCGATGACGTTTCAATTATTCTAACTCCACCTTCGCATTACTGCAGGCCAAGATGGAAGCGAAAGGAGGGAGGCGTTGGAGCGGCACCAAAGCGGACAGACCAGCTCGAGGCCGAGAGGGTCAGGCGTGAGCGAACTTCGAGCGAGGATGGCCCGGCTCATCGCCTTCGTCGCCGGATATGGGGGGCACGCTCGGGGATGCAGCTCCCACAACGATTCATCGGCTCCATGAGAGTGCGGCCTCGGCCTCGGCCTCGGCCCTCGGCCTCCTCACTTTGGGACTCCTCGTAAGTATAAATGTGTATTGGTTTCGTTCGAACTTTGGTCATCACACGTACTAACCCGGTCTCTTTTGTGCAGCCTCAGTCGGCGGGTTCGAACAACCCGGCTTGGCCTACGACGCAGTCGCCACAGCCTTCACCAGGGACGGGGTGGCCAGGTTGGCGGTGGTGGACAAAGTGAGTTGGCTCTTCTTGAGGTTTGTGAGTTGTCCCGACCCAGTCCGCTTCTATTTTTAATAATGCACTTGACCCTTATGAGATTTAGAGACTTGTGATGCACTTGAAACATTTGTGATCGGATTGTGGTCGAATTTGTGATGTATTGTGATGTAATGTGATCGGATTTGATATATGTGATGTGGTTGTGATATATGCGTTGTGGATGTCTTTGTGGATGTGATTTTACGTGATGTTTATGTGATATATGTACTTGTGTATGTGATATATACTGTGTGTGCTGTGATTTAAAGAAAAAACAAACTGAAAAAAAAAATTTATGGTCACTTTGCCGAGTGCAATGACCAAAGCACTCGGCAAAGTGACCATATTTGCCGAGTCTCGTGGTCAAGGCTCTCGCAAAGAAGATGTTTTTTAAAAAATCAGAATTATCACTTTTGCCGAAAGTGCCCCAAGGTTAAGGCACTCGGCAAAGAATTTTAAAAAATAATTTCTTTGCCGAGTGCCCCGGGTTAAGGCACTCGGCAAAGAATTCAAAAAAAATAATTTTTTGCCGAGTGCCCCAGGTGAAGGCACTCAAAGAAAGAATTTTCAAAAAAAAAAATTCTTTTGCCGAAAGTGCCCTGTGTGAAGGCTCTCGGCAAAGAATTTTCAAAAAAAAATTAATTTCTTTGCCGAGTGCCCCAGGGGAAGGCACTCGGCAAAGCCGCCGTGAATAACAACCGCCGTTAACTGTTATTTTTTTCTTTGCCGAGAGCCACTTTTGGCACTCGGCAAAGCCTTTGCCGAGTGCCCGAAAAAAGCTCTCGGCAAAGAGCCCGTTGCCGATGGAGGCTTTGCCGAGAGCTCTTTACCGAGAGCTACACTCGGCAAAGCCTTTGCCGAGTGTTGGGCACTCGGCAAAGAAGTGATTTCCTGTAGAGCCTAGCAGGTAGATCAACCCAATTTCTCACAAGACCCAAATAAAGCATCTAGAAAAACAAGAAATTAATCTCCCTCTGAATGATGCTGAATTATTATATGGATGCAAAGCATGGCTTTGAAAGTCTACTACTACTGAGTATTTGCAAGAAACTAAGTTGCATGCATGTTTTCTGCTGAAAGTTCAGTAGCAAACGAACATACATCAGCAGAAGAAACTTGCAACAGTGACATCTCGTAGCCGCCCAACATATTCAGCTTTTAGATTTGACCCATCATTTTCGCTCGTGCGCAACCACCTCTTGCTGAACGTTGTGTTGGACACATATATATTTCTTAACTCCAGGAGGAGAATAGTATAAAGAGATCTCTTTTATGCCACCTCCATCGAAAAACAATACTTCTACGATTTTATCCTAAATCAAACTATATATATTTCAATTCTGATCAATTTTACAGATTGTAGAACCAAATAGGAAACATCACGGAACTATATATACTCCATGGAGAATGGTGATTCTAATCAGTGCCGGCCCTACGGGGGTGGCAGGGTGTGCGACGCCCTAGGGCCCAGGAGGGATGGGGGCCCAAACACATGTAAATGGACCCCATATCATGGAGTTTTATTCTTAGTTAAGATAATTATATTAGTTCTAGAAGTACAAATATATTGCTATTTTAGTGTACATTATTTCTTAGTAATTATTAAAGATGAATACATGATAAATTAGTACTTGTATAAATTATAAAATTTTATACATGATTTAGATAGGGGTCATAGCGACGAGTTCGCCAGAGAGCCCTCAAATTTCTAGGGCCGGCACTGATTCTAATAGCACTTATAAATATTCTTATGTGTAAACGTAGTGAAATATGTAATACTAATATTCTCTCGGAGCGTTTGAGTATACTCTGTGGGTGGAGAAAACTATAAACGGTTCGTCTGAATCAAAATAAAAAAAAGGAAAATGATAAAGATGAATGCACCGCATGATGTGATGGGTTTCCACAGTTTCAAAGTCTGGTCATCAGATTGACCGTTTAGTTGGATCGGCCGAGACAATAGACAACCGCCACCGGGCAGCTGCATGCATATTACTAGTATTTGGATCGGAGACAATAGACAAAACTAGCTTGCTAGGGTTTGACTGTGCCAACTAATTTAACAGCCGGTAGAGAATTGGCGAACTGCTGCTGCATGCATGCTCTGCAGTCTCGAATTTCGATGCATTGGAGTTTGGCCTTCGATCCTGCTGCGGAAAGCAGCACTGTTGCCCTTGCATGCGGCGTGCAGCGTGCACCGGCCTAGCAGTTGAAAGTCAAACTTAGACCAGGCAAGAATCTCAGCTAGCGTAGGACGTTACAAGTACAGGTGCCTCGTGTACTGATGATGCAGCGGTACGGATCAAATAATGTAAATTAGCAGCGCTGCATTTATTACCGATTAACTATCTTAGTTCGGTTTGCAGTTGCAGGTTTACTACTCGTAGTGTTGTAGTGCTTGTGCTGGTACTACATGCTAATTAACGATCAATTATCCTAGAGAGATATAATGTAGTTAACACTAAACATCTTTCATTTTTCATTCCATTGAGGTTTCGGATTTAGTTTCGGACCCACGGCATTTTGTTATTCGATCTACACAGATTTGCACGGAGATTAATATTTGGGGAGAGTGGATTAGAGGAAATCCTAGTGAACTACGTATATATAGCAGCATGCCCACATGCATGACAGTTGTGACTGCAAGAGAGAACACATGCATACTACGTAATTAGTACTAGTAAAGTACAGCATCCTTGCGCATCACGAGCAGCGTGCATGCCCGCTGGATCGTTGAGTGTTGCATTGGCTAGCGGAATAGTTCCATGTTCTTTGCTTTGCAAATTGTCATGTCACGTTTAATTTCAGCTCATAAATGTCTCGAGGAAAGGCCGGCTACCAAACAAATATAAATTCAGGGGCACGTACGGCACTGTACCCGCCAGCAGGGATCATCGTGATGCCAAGGAGGAATCCACATGACCTGCATGTTGTCAACCAAGAGGAACTCCCTATTCAAGCCCCCCACTGGTTACTGTGGCCACTAACGGCTTATTTTAGTTGGGTATAGAAACAGAAGTACTTGAACAGCCATGTCAATAATGTTATTATTAATTAGTGTCTTGACGCCTAGGGCACTCATTTGGATGTATGGCATCCACCCATGTCTTATAGCTGTTATGGTTAACACTACTACAGAGATCTTAACGTAGGCAGTCAAAATAGGTCAACAGAGGTGGGCAAAACGTCCGCCTCCATTCGAAAGGTGGCGTTAATGCGGCTTTAGGAAGACGGACGCTTAACACCATTAACGAGGTAGTCTTCTTAAGGATGGTTCATGTCATAGTAGTTAACTATGCAAAATTATTATGCTTCGAATGACGAGTTGCCATATATATGATATATGGTGGTATATATGTTAGTATTGGAAAAAAA